>JARJDW010014932.1:0-10778 GCA_030264715.1 Adinopsis sp. GC000173 | reverse complement strand
TTGTTATATTAGCAAAGCTAAAGCGAATGGTAAAAATTTTATATGCGAATTAATTGCTTGTAATTTACTTAAATTAAATGCTATTTATTACATCCAAACGCACAATTATATAAATTTATATATTATTGTTGTAATAAACACGAAAACTTCTATACTTTGTTCGAAATGCTGGTCTATATAATATACACAAAAAATGAAAATAGCGCGCGTATAATGTTGCTGAGCATTTTCGCCCGGGGCTTTCATAAAGTGTTAAAATGTTTTTTTAATACATATTTTTTATAAACTATGAATATTTTTGTAATGTTATTATATAAAATCGATATTTTTTGTGCTAGGATAATAACAATTTTTGCGCACTTTTTTTTGCTTTAATCCATTGGAGAGTTTTTCTCCCGTGGAAAAATGCAACTTTTAAAGTAGTATCAATATTATTTATATATATAGAAAATGTGCCATAAAAGACTCTTTAAGAAATATATCAATTCCTATATTCATTGTTGAATCGTTCTATTGGTAGTTTTGTTGTTCAGATTAGTATATATTGAATGTCTTCAATACCTTCCACTTTATTTTTATCATCAGAAAACCATTCATCTATCCCATTGAATAAAAATGTATTATATTAAAAATGGAAAGTTATTATATGTATTTTATAGAAATCAACTATTACATAAATTTATATAAATATATATGTAAGAGTGCATGACTTTATTATTTAAAGCATGTATTGTATATTGAAAAGAAGTCGTATAAATGAGACTTTGCAGAATGAGACTGGACAACATGGGAGCACAAAATTATGACTGATACAAATAAGGATTGTGGAACGAATGAGAGCTGGATGATTGAGACTACGGATAAATAAGACTGTGCTAAATGGGATCAAACAAACTGAGACCACAGAGTAGTATTTAACACTCTTTAATTTAACTGAAAAACCTAACACTTTCTATCTGTTTTTCTTAACCTAACCTAATACTCTCTTTCTTTCTTTACCTAACCTAAATCACCTAATTAAAAGACACCTGCCCTGTGATAAGTGATAAGTTAGTTTTTCAATAAGCTTTATTTTGTGGTCTCATTTTGTTTGATTCCATTTAGCACGGTCTCATTTATCCGTGTTCTTATAAGTCTACGGTCTCTAACATCCGCGGTCTCATTATACTGGTGTCAATCATCCACTCTTAATCGTCCAAGTCTCATTCGTCCGGCTACCATAAATAAGACAAGCAATTTGAAGCTCAGAAAACCTTCCGAATTTAAATTTACTTATTTATTTAATTTATATATCTTAATTATTAATTTATAATATAATATTTACTTCTACAGTTTACAATAAATAATTTCTACAAACGATTTTCGGGTGTCGTGTAAACTTATACAACTGAAGAAGATAAACTGATTTACTTACGCACTTCTGTTTTATCCGACCTCTTTTGTTCTGATCCCAATCGGCCGGTTACCACACTACTACTTTAACTTCTTTCGCAACAAAAGTTTTTAAATATTATCAACTCCTGTTTTCTATAAATTATTTTAAATAGTAGTAGTTGGGTAATAATTATATGTATTGTTTATTTTTAAAATATAATGAAACATTTTAGAATAAAATAATGAAAAGTAAAAAATTGAACCTTTTATAATAATAGCACAATCATTCAATGAATGTTTGATTAATTTTCTTTGAGCATGCAATGCGCTTAATCAGATTTTATTATGATTTTATGCTTAATTACTTAACTACAGAAAAGAAATACGCTAATCTGGTTATCACTAGTTAAATTTGCTAATTTATAACTGCCAATCATTGAAAAAGCGTTAACGTAAAAGCAATTGCATAATGAACTTTCTTCGGTAATAAATCAAAACAACTAGATAATTTCAACAAATTGTTGTTTGAAAAATGTGTTTTCAGTAATTGATTAAAAAGGAGTTTGGATTATTTAATAAGAAATCTATATCTTGTGCGCTAAGTTAAAAATCCAAAAATAGAACAATCATTAATAAAAATCTAAATTATTTCTCTTTTACGATAATTTATTATTATTTGTTTTTTGATACATTTCTATCTAAATCAAAGATGATTTTTAGTCAAGGAAAGATGAATGATTGTTTTTATACATAGTAAAAAATATAAATGATATTAATTACAATCGTCAGCTAGATAGAAAATGAAAGATTATTCGTTTTTTTTTGTAATTGTATTGACAGTGGATGCTTGAATGTATGGAAAACTAAATGGTAGCTTTGATATTCGCTTTGTTCTATGTTTGCTAAACGTATAATCCGAAAACAAGAAAGACTATTTTATTCGCTTTATAGTTTTATACAAAAGAAGCTGATTTTACCTTTTTGATATCCGAAACAGGTTCAAAGAGAGAAAAGAAACTCCTAAAGAACGCTAACGTCAGTGTGAATGCCAATATCTACTTGAATATGAGAATAAAACCTGTAAACTAAACTCCCTAAAAAAATTATATTTTTTGCTTCCTGTTGTTGAATAGTGCACTCTAGAAAGAGCAAAATAGATGATCACTTATATGCATGAAAACTTTCTTGATCTTTTTTAGAGGGCTTTAACTCGTCGTTGAATACGTAGGCGAATCGCTATCAAAGTTCCTTTAGTCAACAGCTAGATTCTAGCTTTTTCTTAGAACCTTGATGTATTCCACGAGATTTTCTATGTCAAAGATGTAAATTTATCGGCAAAATTGTCTTTTTATAAAAGAAATCAATATGAATGCTATTAAATCAAAATTAAATAATTATAAACCATTTAAAAGACACAATAGAAAAAGCGATAAACTAAATGTCTTATTAGAATACAATAGTCTCTATAAACAAAAATTTATCTGAATATAAACGTCTACTAATAAAAACGAAAATAAAGTTTTCAAATAACAATAATTCATCATTAAAATACAAAAAGAAAACAATTTTCTAACTTTATTCTACTTTGCATAATATTTTTAATGTATTTTAATAAAGTTTTCTATATACCCAACATAAGGGGGAAAAGGATTTTTTAATGTAATGCTCGCGCGCGATGAAACTTTATAGGGAAGTGCGTCGGTTTACAGGAAGTACCTTGTATTTTTCTTTCTAAAACACGAAGATAAAATGGTTACGCAGCCTTAAATTTAAACCATAAAGTAAAGTACGTAAATTGACAAGACCTTTAGGGTCGAGATGATTTGTTTTGGCACCTACTAAAAAAATTTTCAAGCACATTCAACTTATAATATTTTATGAATCCTATAAAAATTGAATAATGTAATAATTCTTGTGATGGGAAAATTAAAAATGCTTTAACCTTTAATTTATACCTGTCTTATACACAAACCCTTTCAACCCAAATATCTCTGCTAAATTGTTTTTATATCTAAAAACATAAATTTTGTTAATGCCACATTTTATACAATATTATATAATACGTAGATAGACATTAAAGAATCAAATTTCAAAGAGTCAAATTGAGTTAAAATTTACATTTAACAATTATATCATACTAATTGGTAAATATATGTTTATATTTATTTTATAAATTAGGATTTATTGTGAAAATGGTTCCAAATTTAAATTTTATTAGTAGTTGTTTTAATTAATTTTAAGACTAATTTATTCCTCACATTAAAGCTATTAAGTGTACACACTATTTACTTATAGTGTACATAAATTTCATCCCCAAAATTTTACATACATAAGAACTATTCATTCTTTTTAATTATATTTCTTATATGTAATATTATTTGATTTGCTTTATAAGGTTTACCAGAAAGTTCTGTTTGATTGAAGACAAGGGCAATAAATCAGTTAATACAAATCTTTCAAACAAAAATTAGTAATACCTATTGCATTTTTACTGTACATCATTCCGCACCATCTTTTAATTGCAAATTTATATTTAAACCGTATTTAACTTAATGACGAGGGGGGTCGGCAATCAATATATTACATTTTTAAAATGTTTTTTTTCTGATGAATTCTACATTTAAACCAATACACAATATTACATAATCAATAAAAATTCATTGACAACCTAGCATTATCAAATAGTGAGCTCTTACAGTGTAGAGTTGAGGCAATGTCTATTCTAAACATGCAAATTAACCTACAAAAGTAAAAAAAATATAAAATCTAGATTTAAAAATTGAAATTATGCTTGCAAGAGATATTAAATACGGACAAATATTTTAGTGTAAAATGAATATTAATAAAGATCATAAGAAAAAAAATATTTTTCCGGTCGACCTGATAGTTGCAACAAATTACATTCAATTATAATGTTATTTATTTGTCAATATTTAAAAATATGAATTAATCAATTATACAAATTTAATACATATTATTTAATATATGCATTTTGTAATAAATGCGGGCGCAATTAAAACAATTGAATTGTAACTAAAAATATAGCACATTAAATATATTTTTTCAATTAAACATTGCGTTGCATATTCATGTTATTTATGGAATGAACAAACAGAACGCTTATATTTATTAATCCTTTAGTTATTATTATATAATAAAGAACGTGGTGAAATTGTAATGTAAATCACATAAAAGAATTGCATGTTGCACTGCAAATACTTAACATACAATAATAACATTACTTTAATTAAACTTGTACACATAAAATATTTTATTAAAAATGATGTAATGAAAATTTTTTGACACTTAAATGAAATTAATTAAATTGCTTTTGAATTTGGTGGCAGTAATGATTAGCAAATTTTTGGGTGAACGACTAATTTCGAAACAAGCCAAAATTGAATTTTCCAGCAGAGTTTCACAATTTAACAGCCACTAACTTCTTCTTATGAGGTCATTTGTAAGGGATAGTGTATTGAAACACACCCTTCACCAGACAACACCACGACAAGTTCTCGGACCAAAAACGTGCTAATGGCATATACTTTACAGCGAAATTCAATATTTCAATTTGGTTATTATTAAATACACTTATTTAATAATAAATCAGTTTCATTTAATTTAAAATTATCAAATTAAATATGAATTGAGTGAAAAAGGTTAATAATAATTTATAATTGTTGATATAACGCAATGTGTTTTTTTTTATAAAACAATAAAAAAGTGCATGCATTTTTAAACAATTACATGAAACGTATAAAAAATTAATGAAATGCAAATGCGAATTAAACAAACTATTGCATGTTTAAATAGTGATTTTTTTATTTTATTTTTTGTATTGCGCTCGCTCAAATGGCGAATAAAAACCGCATGTGTGTGTGAAGTTTTAGTTAACAACAATAAAAATCTAAAGTCTATCATGTAATTAAAATGCCCACAAGAGAACAATAAGGCAAACGCTTTCTTCGTTTCCTTCCACATCCGATCGGCATCTTTAACGCATCCCAAAGGACATTGGTTTTTTTCAACATTTTGTGCAAACACACCTTTTCGCATACGTGACACACTCGCAAACATTCCAACCGAAAAAATGGTATTAAACGAAATAAAACCAGCGAATATGGCCCTGCATTTTATTTATTTCCAAATATTTCGTATTAATCCCATATTTTATTTTATCGATATAAATGTTGCTAAATGGATTTACACAAACAAAAATGAACATGCGTTTTTATGTGTAAAATTGATTGTAAAGTGATTTTGTTTGGATCATCCATATTTTTATTTAGGCTATTTTATGCGCAATCAGTATTTGCTAGATTTTCCCCATAAAGTGTCATATTTGCAGCGGAAATAAATAAGCAGATAATTATCTTTTTATATAAATTTACAAAATATGAATATTATCAATTTATGAAACACAAACAACCATAAATTCTCTTTAATTTTCAATTTACAAAAGCTGATGACAAAAAAATGATAATACTTGTTGGTTGGACAGTGGGATTATTAAAAATGATTTTAATAGGTTTTTACTTTTTATTATAATAATATGACTTCGCATTTCATTCTATTAGGTTAGAATTTGTAAAATGCGGATTAATTTAATTTTATGTGCATTTATTACACCATGGCTTTTGTCAAAAAAGCTTTTCGTCAAAATATATTGTTGATGCAAAAAAGACTAAAATATTAAACAAATATTACAGCCTGCAGACACATTGAAATATTTATTAATTTATTCCGTAAATATTTGCAACTTTTTTTAATGAAGTATTGATTTTTTCAAATATATTATTCAAAATCAGCTTATTTTTTTGTTTAATTTGAGATGATTCCCAAAAAATTGTATTGAATTTTGCAATAATCATACATTTTAATTTTTAATACACAAAATTATTAAGTCAGCTTTGGGTTATAATAAATTACCATATTTAAAATAAATTTTTAAACTAAATACAAACAATATTCAATTAATCAAACAGTAATCTAAGCGGATTAATGTGAATAAAAATTTAATGGAAATTATAATTTTTTAATTACAAGTTAGAGATTTTAGTGAATACGTCATTAACAGAAATTAATTTAGAACGAAATAGGAAAAAGGAATTAATAATTCGGTAAAAACCGTACAGTTTCAAGCACATCAATTTCTAGATGATTGATTTGTTAGTAGGGAATGCATATGTGTGCATGTTGTAAATAAAAATGTACATAATGTTAATTAAAATTTCTAGCATAACATGAAATATTTAATAACGCATTTGGGCAATGCATTTGCTTTAATGTGCCGAGACCAATTTACATTAAATTCACGTATAATAAATCAATCAAATTCAATAAATATATGAAAAATGTGTTTACAAATGAATAGATACATAATAACATAATGACTATTTTGATTGCAATATGTTAGACAATTCATTTATCAATTATTACTACTGTTTCATGTCTCATACGTATACAACATGTTTGTTATTACAAGTGATTCTGGTTGATGTTTAGAGATCTTGCATCAGGTTTGTATTATTTCTAAATAAGAACTGATATTATTTTTCATACATGCAGAAATAATCACAATTTAGGTTAAAATTTTAATCAAAAATATAAAGTATTTTTGCTAATGAAATGAACAATTAAAATTAAACTTATAAGATAAATTGGATTCATTTAAAATACAAAAATTTGCTATAGTTTTATCTTATATATTAACATAACGACTATTTGTAGTGTTGTACAATATGTTAGACAATTTATTTATCAATTATTACTACTGTTTCATGTTTCATATGTATACAACATGTCTGTTATTACTAGAGATCTTGCATCAGGTTTTTATTATTTCTGCTTTTGTATTTAACGACGAGAGATAGGAATATTTAGGCGCACGTATGTTTTGGGGGAGGGGAGAGGAGCAATATAAAGTTAATTATATTTTTTCCCACTAACGCAACATTTATGATAAAACGTAACTAAATACTGGACGTGATAAACAGATTATTGTTCTATTGTCAACTCTAACAACTCACGTAGCAATGTATTAAACTCTGTTTACTCAGAGATTAGGTCGATATTCAAAGTATGCAATCACTGAATGTTAATTAATTGTAAATCATCTGAGATAAGTTATATTAAGCTTTAAATTAAATCAACTATCAATTACTAATAATATATTACAAATATAAATTAATATTATTAATATCTGATAATAGTATAAATTTGTATTAGATGTAACAACCATTAACATATGTGTCTGAGTTTCCTTTGATAATTAGAAACTTAAACTAGATTGTAGTTGAGTTAAAGTAAATTAACTAATATAGTTTTCATCCATAATTTATGCTAATTTAATTAACTAGAATGATATGCATAGAAAGTTGCATAAATGAAATAAAAAATGATATGTAAAGGACTATTTTTCACATCAGGAACATATTAACTTATAACGTTTAATTAAGCTGGGCAAAGTTCAAAATTGCAAACAAAACTTTTATGTTTCTTAAAAGCATAAATTCGTTTCGTTTGAAACGATTAAGTGATTAGGGAGTTGAAACCAGCGTTTTTGCGAACATTTTATAGCCGATAATTACTTTAAAAAAGAATTCATTCGGTGGTGGCGGTGCTGTTGGTGGTTTTTTTCGTAGTAAATGCGCGAATAAATTGAAAGTAATAAATAGGCTCCGGGGCTACCTGGAGCAATAACGCTGGATTTAAAGCTATTCGGTGCGATTCGGTTCAGGAATTAATATAATGGTGACGTTGCAAACACTTGAAGCGGTATGTACAATAATTCAACAGCATTATCATGTTTACACCAGCTGTCAGCAAGTGGGGCCATTTCAAGCTTTCCATATCGCAACAACAGAATTGCAATCCTGCTGGGGAAATAATACATGTACGTGTAGATACCGTACGTTATTTAAAATGGATTTTATACTTAGCATAACTTAATGTGCCAGAAATGCGCGCTTAATTAACGCACGTGATGTTTCAATAACAAAAATACTATATGTGTATGTATGGTATATACGCACGCAAATGAAGAGTTTCATTTGCTTTTCAGATAATAATAACCATTCGAACAAAAATTCAATTCAATACAAATTTGATAATGTATTTGTTACAATAACTTGTCATCATCGTGATATGAAAGAAATAATTATGATTGAACGGGAGTGGTTACTTAAATTATAATGGACTTGTTTCATATCAATAGTTTGTTTTTCACTAAGCCAGCTTTTCATATAATTATTAATCTAATAATAAAATATCAATAATATTATTATGCTGTTGGTGGTTTTTATCATAAGTTTAAAAAAAGTATTTTTATTTAGTAGAGGAAATTTATAATTTATTAAAGAATCAAAACCAATAAATAAAATACCAACTACTATTATAAACTATTATCATGACTATTATTTCGACTAACTATATTGTATAACAAATTGTACATTTATATAACAAGTACAATAATTTGAAAATATACAGACAGTGGTTACTATAATATAATAACATAATAAACAAAAATATGGTCATTAAGAATGATATTTAATAGTGGTTTTCAAATTTCTTTAAAAATCTAAGATGCATATTGCCTAATTTGTGCTTAATTGAAAATATAAAGTATCTTTGTTAATAAATTGATCAATTTAAATTAAGCTTAGAACATAATTAAAATTCATTTAACATATAAAACTATGCTATAGCACATAGAACTATAGTTTTAGCTTATATATGTAGCCTTAGCATCATAAATGCTTTGCAACATTGTCACCTAAAGCGTAGATGTAACCATAGTAAATAAAAGCTGATATTAGGTTTCATACATCCAGATAAAATCACAGTTAAAAATAAAAAAAAATATATTTGTTGTTGTTATTTACAAGCAAAATTGTTTGAAAGTAAAAAATATTTTAGGTAGCATTTAATATTCAATAATTAATATTGATTGTGATAATCAACTATTATGAAAGTTGTGAAGATTCGTTTGCAGCTTTATAAATAGACATTATTATAAATAAAAAGTAATCAAATTATATATTGATAAATTTATATAAAATTTATAACTCAAAATGCACGATACATTTTTAGTATATTAATTGGATTAATAATGTTATTTTGATTTAATACAAAGCAATTTATCTTAGCAATTAGCACAGAAATTCATTAAACTAAAATATAGCTTGTTGAGAGAAAGAAGAGACAAGAAAAATCAAGTTCTTATTGAATTAGTTGAATAAGCATAGTTGCTAAAAAAACGCGCAACATTGTTGTTTTGTTTGTCAGAAATGTTTTGATAGAATTTGGTGGAAATCAAACTGTACTATTTTTATTTTGTGAAAGATAAGCTACGATAAACAACAGAGCAAAATCAATAAAATTTTCTCAATCTTGATCTTGTTTTGGTCTACCTTAAGGGCTGATATTCTATGTATCTGTTATAGAGCTTCTTGATATTGTTTAGTTAAATATTCTCTAAGGCTAATATTCCCAACAGATATAAAACTTTTTTAACTTACATATAATATAATATTTTTTTATCTAAAATACGTTATTTTTTACGAACACAGGCCATAAAAATCCTTTATTGATCTTGTAAGTTTAATGTACATACATAACCAACATTAATTATTTGCTGTTTGAATAACAAAGTGTTTTTTTATATCATATCAGGCGTAGAGCACATTGTTTATTGAAGATTTACCTTTGTAGTCAAGGTACGCCAAGTTATGTGAATAATTTTGCACATTATGATATGATATAAAAAACACAGTTACCTTGCCTTTGTTAAATCTACTTATTTATAGTGTAACAATTAAAACATTTATTACTTGCGTCACGTTTCAACTGTTTTATTGCAAAACATGTGTAGTGTAAGATTTTATTTTATTCTATATGCATTGAACATTTTCCGTAATTAAGATATTGCGGTGGTTCAAACACCCAATGAGAAATCTGTCTAGAATCTCCGCAATCGATATTATAAAAACATTTTTAGTAGTACTCATTACCAAATAAAAAGCACTAAAGTGTGACCGCTTTCAAAACTAATACGAGGCGTTTAAAACCGTAAGGGCGAACTAATAAATGACTCTTGACATGAAAAGGTAAATTAAACATATTAAATCAAAGAAGCGCTGAAAGATTCTCTTGCCGATCAAAAAAATCAAAGCCAACTTTTGATTTAAGTGGAAAAGGCAAATTGTTTCATTTGTACGTGGTTTAATATGTTTTATTTGCGTTTTTATGACTAGTATTATGTTCGTCCATCTGGTGCGAAATGTCTTATATACACTCTGTCAAATAAGTATCGGGAATTCATCATTTAGAAGGACCCGTTCAAGATATTGTCAAAATGCTATTTATTGCTAAATTGTTAATATTATCCTCTATACCGACATGTA
>JARJDW010014931.1:0-18521 GCA_030264715.1 Adinopsis sp. GC000173 | reverse complement strand
TCATACTGTATTCCTCATTATCATCACCAAAGCTCCGTGTGCGTGCAACATTTGCATCGATAACAATTTAAATTGAAGTAAATTTAAAATTTAAAAATTCGGCATAATTTCGTAGCTTGTCTAATTATTAAGGTATATTATAATGAATCCGATATGAATTTATTCTAACTTTCAAATTAGGCAGTAATATAAAATTTGCAATTCCACAAATATACTGTTAATTTAATTTTATTTATTAATAAAAAAACATCAGTAAACAATTAATTAAATTATTTTGCATTGCTTGCCTAATTCTGCTTCGATTTATTCTCGGCTGCTTCAACCGGCTGCTGCTTCTGCTTCTTATCGACTGCCGGCGTCTTGACGATGTAGAGTTGTTCGAGCCGATACAATGGCACATCGATCATTAGCAGTAGAACGATCGAGACGGCGATCGATGTGATCATGATGAAGTGTGTATCCATAAACTGAAAATAATTAATATTATGTAGATGTTAAATCATCGCAGCATTATAGTAATAAGTAAAATAATAACCAAATTTGTGAGGCTCAGATAGCTGACACTACGTTGGAAGCCCATGTAGATGACCAGCATTGGAATGTGCACCAAGTAGACGGCGTAACTCAATTTGCACATTATCTTGTACCAATCAAACGATAAAAAGTCGTTGATGATCCCTGCAAATATTTTCATTTAATTTTTGGAATAAATTTGAATTATTTTTTAATTTATTACATCCTTTTCCTTTGCTGCACGCATACACCACCCAACCGATACTATTCGCCCACAATGGACGCAGGAAGGCATTGGAGAATGACGCCACCAGCGGATAGTAGTGGTACGTGTCGAGCTGTGTGAGTGATAGTGTGATGCCCAGCAGGATCGCTAAGTTTATGATCCAACCAATGATGGCAGACGTCTGTAAATTAATCATGTCACAGATGAATCATTTCCGTATTGTGAAGGATTGATTATTACATTGCTCAGCGGTTTTTGGTAACTCTTCGTGTTGAAGTAGTATCCGTAGAATATACCAACCAACCATGGTGTCATCCGCACGTGCGTAACCGATGCAAAGATCTCATAATACTCTAAATTATACCTGTTGGCCGATTTTATAATAAGTAAAACTGCATTAGATTGGAGTTGTTAACATACTGTGTGAAGACGCATCCTAAATTGCGCGTAAATGTAATATAGAACGCATACACGATTGATCCAACAAGCGCCATCGCAAGTAGCCAAAGCGTAGCGTTCACATTCTTCTTGAAGCCGTATAGGATGAACGGTGCAATTAGGTACAGTTGCATATCGACGGATACATGCCATCCAAACGAGATGCACTACAAATACATATTAGATTATTAATACACATAAAATTAATAATTAATTTGGTAGGTATACGCTTTCGAGTTGTCCGATGTAGTTTTGCACGAAGAGAAGCACCGGCCACCATGTGTCTTTGCATTTATCGGCGAACGGTTCGCCGGTGATGTGATACCATGATGGACCGTGACCCATAAATTCGACAACGTACGTGGTGAAGATGACAGTGATGAAAAGTAACGGGAACAATCTGAAAATTAAAATTATTTTTAGTGATTTTTGTGTTAATTTCAATTCCTAGAAGGTTTGAAAGACAATTTTCAAGAATATTTGATTATGAAATTTGTAAAGAATTAAATTTACTACAAAATGAGAAAAAATCCGGCTTGTAGTTCTTCATAAAACAAAGTTATGACGCTTTAAAGTAGAAGCATTGCATTATTTAGTAATTTTTGCGGTAATTTCAATTTCCAGAAAGTCTCAGAGATATTTAACAGGAAAACTTTGGAATAAATTTCTATAGGGAATGAAATTTGTTACAAAATGACAAAAAATTCCGGCTTGTAGCTCTTCAAACAACAAAACTACAACGTTTCAAAATTAACCAAATTTACCTGAGTAATCGATGTAAGTAGAAAATCAAGATCGGCTTCGTCTTCTTGAACGCCTTGATCCCTATTAAAAATCCAGAAATGAAAAGGAAGGTGTCCACAGAGTATAAACCAACGCAAAGGAATGAAAACAAGAGATCACGACGCGCCTATACAAAAATTAAGCAACTCAATCAAATTGATCTATAAAAATCGATTTTGTTAAATATTTACGATGTTGAGATAGAGCAGATTCGATGTAGAGACGTACATCTGGAACATGCCAGTATGACCGCACAAGATCAGTACCATACTCCATGTGCGGATGCCGTTGAGGAATTTGAATTCGTTGTTCGAGCCGGCCGCCATCAGCTTGCTCCAATTGATACGCGCCGAGAATATTGTAAGGACATTGTTATCGTTGCGTTGACGATCCTCTTCGCTGCGACTGCAATCGTAGTAGGTACTGAGCGCTACTACTATCAGCATGAAGACAAAGGCGTATCTGTAAGAAAATGAGTTGATTTAATAGGTGAACAATATGTTGAAGTGGTTAGCATGGTTATGTAAGAATAGCAAAGAGGGGAATTTAATAGAAAGGAATGAGGCATTATTAAGAGACATTCCTTTCCTAATTTCCTCTTTCAATTTCTCTTCATTTCTCTCTTAAAATTTTCTCCCCAAATTTCCTCTCATTCGTATCAATCTCTTAATTCCTTCTCTTAAAGTCTTACATATCTTGGTGAATTTTTATTTATTTAAACTCTTTCTTACACGACATTCTTTGCCGCCTGACTCCACTGCACCGGCGTCGAATCGTAGCAATTCTTATCCAAGAAATCAATCTTCCTGAATATCGAACCGCTCGACAATCTCGAAAAGATAAAGCTGAGATCTTCGGCATTGCACGTCGCCGGCACGCACATGCCACTTGTGATGTAGAAATGCGTCGATGCCAGATCGTTATCAATCGTCGACACATTCAAGTAGTGCTAAAAAATTGGAAATTATGATAAAGCATGACGATGATATCAGGCGCGCATCCAGAAGATTCGACTTGGCGGTGGCTCGATGGTAATGGAAATATAAATACGTGGGTGACGAATAAGTTTCCAATTTTCTCAACTTTTTTGTGGTTTTTACCATTGTTTGGCGCTATCTATAACTTTCGCAAAAAAATGCGTCATAAAATCAGCAAAAACTAAATAAGCGGAAAAAAAGTCTAGAAAGTCTAAAAATTATCAGACAAGGGAGTCTTTGGGTGCGCGCCTGTTTAATGATATTCACCGCTGATCCGAGAATGAATTGACGATCGGGCCACATCTTCGCCATGCAGTATTTACCTCGAATACCATTCTCATTGATCTGCAGGCACTGATCGTAGTGGCCCAACTGCCGGATGTGGCCGTCGAGGACGCCGGTCTCGAACTTGGCGCTCGAGTCAATCACTGTGTAGCAACAACAACAAATTTGCATTAAAACAAGAAAAAATAATGCTGCAACCCAAGAATTGTGACATCATAGGCAGACAAGACTAAAAGCCTTAAAAGAGTCTCTTTGTGACGTCATTGTTCTTTAACATAAAATGAGTTATCCTAGTACAAACGCGACTTCTGCACGATCGACAATTCTTGGGTGGAAGCTTCTGGATTGAGTTACCACCACTGCATTTAGAGATGGTAGAGATGTATATTTACTTACTGCGAATGGCGTAGAGTTTAAACTCCCTCGCATCGACGATGATCTTCTTCAGATCGCTGAGACAGGGCGAATCGTAGTCGCGAAACGTTTTGTTCACGTGCATCTCGAGTAGTCGCAGCGCGTTCTTGATGCTGAACCCTTGAGCATGGTGTTGATGGAACGCCGCAAAGCACACGACGAAGGCGAGCAGCCACTTCATGGTGTTCGCTTGCCCGAAGAAGAAATGAACGCCACGTATAGCGTCACGTATTTATATATACGTAGGGAAATCGAACGGGCGCTAATTAAATTTGTTAGGTGACATATTTATCGGAACGCATAATAATTTCAAATTGTTTAATTACAATAAATTAACAATTATTATATATGACAAGCGACACGGAATTGGGAAGTGGACGACGTGGTGTACGCATCAATTTGAATAGATATGAATATAATTTTCCTTAAAATTGTGCCATACACTTTTAATTAATCTAATTAATTATGTCTTCGAGATATAGTCGTGCGCTCCATGGATAGTAATGAAAACAGCGTGAATGTTAGCAAAATGTACACCAAAATTAAAATATAACTAAAAATTTAATAAGTTCTAATTACCTAATTTAATTAATTATTTGTGTTATGCGAATTTCTTCGGGATTTAATCGCACGCTCCAAGGATAGTATTGGCGATTCAAACAGCAACGAAAACAGCGTAGATGTTAGAAAAACGTACACCAAAATTAATACATAATCGTTTAACTATGATAAAAAAAAGAAATACAATAAATAAATTTAAAAAGCCAACAAGAATACGTACATTTTCGCTGGTGGAAAGATAAATATTTGTTCGTTTCGGTGCTAGAGTCACATACAGCACCAGGAAGTGTGTCAAATACATGCTGTAGCTTAATTTTGATACAACTGCAAATATATTTAGGGATAGAAGCGCATTTACAGCACCTAAAAGATTGATTTTTGCAATCAAACATTGATTGGATATATAGTAGACCATATGTGTACCTCCATAACCGGAATGGCATGCGTAGATAATCCAACAGATACAACAAGCCCATGCTGGACGGGCTAGTCCATTGAAAATCGCAATCAAATACCGATTGGAATTTGTTGTAACGTAAAAGTACGATAAAAATATTAAAATCATTATCGCCGATGTGATAATCCAAACAATTATTGCAAATATCTACAAAAGTTATATAATTTAATAAATATCAATATTATTTTTTTGAAAATATAACTTTGCTCTTAGATTGTTGCAAATACGATGAATTAATCGCATAACCGCAAAGCGCACCCACCAGCCACGAACTCATTCGTATGTGCGTTGGCAGGTAGAGCATCCGATAATAGGCCGCTGAAAAACTGCACGAAATAAAATATTTAATTGATTTTCAATCGTACTTAAGCGAAACACATTATACTTATTTGTAATCGGTTCCAAATTATAGATGTACGTAACAGCAATCGCGCATGAAATTGACGCCACCAACAGGACGCTGATGCAAAATATTCCAATCCGCGCGCTGCGTGCGAGCATCATCAATAAGACGCCGCCTAAAATGTACAATTGCATATCTACCGCCAAGTACCACGACTCATTGATGCACTAAAAGTAGTAAATAATTAACAAAATTATAAAATGTTACAAGGGTGGTGCCCAAAGTCTACGCAATCTAACAAAGAAGACATATGAGTCACTTTGTGAAGATTTGGGAAAAGAAAATACTCGCTTAGTGTCAAATCTAGAGGATATGTGAGCCCGTGAGAGGAAACATTTAGTCATCAGTTAAATTTCGCAGAACTGGACTTGGCAGGCGGCAAGAATTGTAGAGGACCTTGCTGTGACGTCACAGATAGACCTTTCAATGCATTTCTGGTGTAGACCGAGTACTTTGAGAACCACCCACACATATTTATAACAAACATTTTGTCCGAGCAGTAAGATATAATTCTGCACGTAGAAAAGCGTCGCCCACCAGTAGTTCACGCAGTTTTGTGTGAGTGTGTGCACCGTATTCAACCAAAACGGTCCATCGCCGAGATGTTCCAACAGGAACGTGTAGATTAAAATTAGTGCACCCAAAAGCGGCGTCAATCTGCAAGATATAACATCAATTAACATACATTAAAGCAGTGTTTCTCAACCGCTAATGTCTTAATTGGCGCGAATTAGAAATGGTTGAAAGACACTGCATTAAAGCAATAGCGAGCAATATCGTCAAACCTTAGAATACGATGTAGATACATTGGCAATAGATGTGCAAAAGTGACGCCACCGCACTTCATTTTGCTCATCGCAATGTAAACCATGAGAAAACCACTAAGTGTGAAGAATGTGTCGACGGCAAGTGCGGCGCCTTGGACGCTCAAACTCATCACATTATCGCGCCACTAAAATCATCATAATTAAATCACATTTAATACTATATGAGTATATAAGCGAATAAAGCACCTTAAATATCTGATAGGTGTTGGTTTTCGCAAATTTGAAATTCATCGCGCACGTATGGCCGAGTATGATCCAAAGAATGCTTAGCGCACGGATGCCGTTCAGGGCGTGCAATGTATTTATAGATGATTTTTCAGTTGGAGATGAAAAGAGTCGTTTGCCATTCGTGTAGAAAGAAAAGGTGGTTAGCAAATTGGTGGCAGTAGATTCTGAATATAAAGAACGCCCGATATGAAAATATTTTATATTTATGACTGGCAATAGAAAAATTTGTTCTTTTTCATCAACATTTTTACCATTGCGTTTCTAATTTTCAAACTAACTATCAATGTTATAAAAAACTTTAACATCTGTAAAAGGTCCTTATACTGATAATACATTGTTTAGTAGTTAGTGAGCGTTAAGGCCATCTGGTTGACTACCACTGATCTAACTGAACACATTATTCTTAGAATATACTGAAAGTAATAAATTATCTACCTTGCTTCTTCTTCTGAAAGATCAATACATCGTACAGTGTACTAGCCAGTGCAATTACAATAATCACACCAAAAACAGATCTAAAAATTCAATTGATACACATTGTAACTAAGATGGACAAATCAAAGCCACTAAACCATTTATCAGACTATACGAATCACAATAGTTTTTTTAAAAAGGTAATGAGTAGTGGGCTCGATAAAACCAATGTAGGGTGCGTGACGTCAAGATGATATCATTACCTCTATAAACAAAACAATTGTGATCCTTTTAAGCTGGTAGAAGCTTTAGTGACTTTGGAACAAGCACTCTAAAATTATTACATCGTAATTATCGTTCCCAATGATAGTTTACCCCCATTCTTTGTAGCGCACAGCGCATCGACAACGCTGAAATCATCATCTCGCAATATCCTTGATGCATTAACAACCATCGCTGAAATATCATCAGCGCCACAGCTTTGCGGCACGCATATGCCATAGTAGATATCAATCCATGCGCGATACGCGTTCAATTCAATTCCATCACCGCCTTGCGCATTAGCATACTAAAAAATATCACAAAAAGATAACGACGACCATTCAAATTATACATTCCACATACATATTAATATTTAAAAAATATTTTAAAGATATGCGGCACTAACTATGTTACTACAAGTAATACCTACACGGTACGTTTCATTCCAGAACGCGCTGAACGGTAGAATGTTGACGATGCAGTGCTTACAATCGATGCGCGACACGCTCAAGCACTCGTCGTAGTCGCCGAGTATGTTTAGGTTGCCTTCGAGGCGGCCGGATGGTGGTTTTGGATTGCTATCAAAGACTGGAATAATAAATATATTCAATGGATTTCATTCATTCAAAGGTGGTATACATAGAAAAGATAATAGATTTTGGATGGATGGATGGAGATTATTTTTCTTTGTTTGGAAATTGAGCATACAAGAAATAATAATGAAAGTCGATAAAGAAATTCCAAAAGATTAAAGAAAATCATTGAAAATTTTCCCCCATATGCAAAAAATAATCCCCAATCCATAATTAATTGTTTAAGAGATACTAAAATCTATGTATACCTAACATTAAATGAATCGCACTGTATATAGTTAGAAAATTCAATGTTGTATTGCTCTACTTTACTTACATTTCATCGCCCACAATTCATCACCATCGCTTGCGTTCACAATTTGCATGAAATCCCTTCGGCACTGCCCCTCCGTGGATGCTGCGATGATGATGTAGCATTGATGATAAAGTGCAGCAATAAGAATCACGTTAAAATGCAGTGTTGTTTTTGGTCGCATTATGAATTCTTAATGCGGTGGACCTAAAAAAGTAAAAAACAATTTATAAAAATGCGCCGCCGCGCACTGATAAGAACTCCTGACTGGATTTTTTACGATAATTTTATTGTTAACAATCTATTTTTACTATATATGGAAGCGGAGTTTATTAAACGCATCGTGCGTGTGCAGTAGTATTATGGAGCAATTAACAAAAATTACTTAATTATTTGATTCGTTAATTACAATATATGGAAAATTTTTTGCTTAGAATATTATTGTTATTATTATTATTCGTCTTTTTTCGATTGTTCGTCGTCCTCTTGTTGCTTTTGCATAGCTGGTGGTCCCAGCCGGATGCGTTTCTCCAGCGATGCGATTGGAAACTCGATTGAGAGCGATAACACCAAGGAGACGATGAGTGATACCACTAGGACGAAGCAGAAGTCAACCGTCTAAAAAACATAAAGTGTTATTAATAATTTAACAAGCTTATAATTGGGGATGGCGACTAATGATGACAATTTTAAACATTCTACACTACAACCTGACATTTTTGCAAGCCGCAATGCAAAGAGCACAAAATGTCAATTGCAATCAGCATGAAAGCGATTCAATAATTAATTTAATTGTTAATTCCTTACGCAGGTAACTCGTGTCAGCTTCGTCGAGCTCAATTGGCTGCCATAGTAGGCAATCACAATCGGCAGATGAATCAAATTGAGCGAGTAGCAAAGACGCGCAATGACGGCGAACCAGTACAGCGATAGAAACCAGCCGACGACACCTGCGGGAAAAAATCATAAAGTTATATTACAGGGATACCCAAAGTTTTTTCCCACTTAGAGCCTCTCTACACAATTAGTTCTCGTCTAATCGCTTTTAACGCGGTCCTCCGACCTATCAAGCTTTTTTACTTAGACCCCAATAAACCCCTTGTGGACTATATACCCTTTCCCAACTCTGATACACCTCCAGGAAGTTTTCATACACCCATGAGTTAAATCACCTACCGGCTTGTCCCTTCAAACACGCCAAGATAATCCATGCGACGGCAGTGACCCAAAGCGGACCGCATACAATATTCAGAAACGCCGAAAGTAGCACATTCTTTTCGAAAAATACCAGAATGTATTCGAGATAAATCAGACCAGACAGTATTGCCACAGTCAAAATCCACATACAAATACACTGCGACTGTAAACAACAATGCAACAATTAGACTAATAAATCTGAGGTATTAGCTGAATAAATAAATACCCGTTCAAGCGGCTGCTTTGCTGTATCGGTCGTCACATAGTAGCCGAACACTAGGCCGAGCAACCAGGACGTGCCGCGAATGTGCGTTAATGATACGTACTCCAAAAAGTCATGGGTAAAACTAATAAGAAATAAAAACGCGATTTTAGTGAAAAAAAAACTTAACTGATTCTTAGGATATTTTTTGTATTGTAGAAACAAACTATACCATGTAGACGCGATCTGGAGGGCTTTTGGGGCTGAAACCTTGCAGCAATTGTGTGAAAATTGATAAACCTCATGGTTTTAATCACACACCTCTAGTACGCGTGTACAACGTATTATTTGATTCCACAAAAAGTATTACAAATATCATTAAAATAGGGTTAGGCTATTCGACCTGCATTTTACGAAAGGGAAGGTGAAATTCAATATCATCATATCAAAACTTAACTGATTCATGATTGTTCCCAATTGCAGCGTATAGCTGGTGTAAAATGAATTCATCGTTAATAACACGAAAGTCACACCAATTCCAAATAGAGTCAGCTTTGGATTCCTTCGAAAACCGATTAAAATCAACGGACAGATGAAGTACAACTGGGAATCGCTTGAGATGTACCAAGCGTGAGTAACGCACTGAAAAACAGCACGAATTAGTTATACAAAATTGTTTGTAAAGACCTCACATACCGCATTCATACGATCCACATAGTTTTGCATAAACAACAACACCGGCCACCAACGTTTTTCACATTTTTCTACTAAAAGATGCGTCACCTTCTCGTACCATAGCGGTCCGTTGCCGACGTGTTTTAACACGTAGGTGATGAGCAGCATGACGGCAATCAACAACGGATACAGTCTATGAAAAACAAGTGTTGCGTTTTAATGTACTATTTCATAAACGCAGCAAAACTTTCAAGATAGAGGGTTGAATCTATGAATGTCGAGGAATTGTGTCTTGTTTTAAAGAGTGGAGACTTGGGAGTTGGGAGGGAAGAGTCGATAAGTCGAAACTTTTTAGAGAGTAGAGAGCTGGAGTCGGGAGTCGAGGAGTTGAAGCTTTTTAATGAGTAGAACGTCGGAAGTAGGGAATCGGGGAGTAGACAGTTGGGAGTCGCGAGTGGAGGTGTTGAAGCTTTTTAAAGAGTAGGGAGTCAAAACTCGAGGAGTTACTTACCTAATGCATCGATGTAAATAATACTGCACCCACGTAAACTTGAGCGTCTTATTATTATGAAGTACATAAACAATAAGAAACGCACTCAGAAAGTAGAACGTATCCACACAATACTTTGAACTCGCCGTCACTGCAAACGCCATCGTATACCTTAACTCATTCAAATCGTTCAGATTGCGTATCACAGACCGGCCCTTCATCACCATCGTATGCGACCAGATCAGCCAGAATGTGATGACGCATCGTACGCCGTTGAGGAATATTAACTCTGCTTTGGGATTCGTTGGCCGGATTAGTTTTTGTACGTTGGCGTGGAGCGAGAAGCAGATTAGGTAGCTCGATTCATCGCGTAGCGGTGACATGTCGTAGACGGTGCATGCAGCGATTATGAAGAATAGAGTTGCAAAGGCGGTGCTATAAAAATAAATATAATTTAGTTTTAAGTAGAGATGTAATGCAAATGTGATGTTATTTTGATGGATCCAATGAGTAGGTCTTACTGGTTGGGGTAGGATTGTGGTTGTTTAGAGGTTCTGGATTGGAAGTTGTGTCACCTCTGCCCAATTAAATTTGAAATTAATTGATCCTGATAAATTTAAGATCCTAGTGGGTCCCACTTATTAATTAAACCCAATTCGTATTAAGATTAAGTGAAATTTCCTAATATTGGGAGTGAGAGATATTGCAAATAAAGATTTGGAAGTGGTTGGGATAGGAATAGATAAATTAACTGATCCTGACACATAAGGCTACGTATAAGCATGATGAGACCTAATTAGTAGTGGAATTGGAATAGGAATAAATATTATAGCTATGTTACATTGTATAGTAAGTCCCAGTGCTCCATTCGCTCGTTCCATCCCCATGGCAATTACTCTCCTTGACAATGATGTCCTGTACGTACTGTTGCAGCGGTAGGATACGAATCAGCGATTTGATGTCGTTTTTATCGCATGTGGATGGCGTGCAAATGCCCCAGTAGATTTGGAGGTAATCATTGACGAGTTCTTCGGTAAGTGCTATATTCGCATAGTCCTAAACGTAATAAATTAGAGGACATTGTACACAACTATATACAAATATCTCATCGTCTTGGTTGAATTCAAACCCAGCACAGCTTTTGAATTACAAAGTAATTGTCACATAATAGTAAGCCATGCCACGGTAGACATAGCAACAAGTAACTTTCTGTCAACCAATCAAAACTTTTTGTCTTTGATTTGACAGATATAGAATTATACTAAACCTAAAGTAATTAAATTGTCTCTCTGCTAGGCTTGATATGCATAAAAAAGTATTTCGATGTGAATTGTATCCGCTCGTTAATAATCAGATCATCTAGTGAAAATTTATTTAAAAAAATTTGACAGATTTATAGGATTATATTAAAATAATTACCAAAACTGCTCTGATTGTCTTCCTACTCGGCTTGATGTGCACCAAACAATACTGCGGCGTAAATTGCTTCGCTTTACTACTCAAACATCCGCGATAATCACCCAACTGCCGTATATTCCCTGATAAAATTCCTGTTTCAGGCTTTGCCGTAGCATCCAACACTAAAAATAGACATATTTTCAATCACTGCCAGAACCACTTCATACTCATCACCAACTTTTCAACGACCATATCTCCTGCTGCTTAGCACCATGGATCAGCGCCTCGACATCTTCCTTGCAGCGAGTCGTCGAATTGCTTAGCGCCAAGCGGATTTGGCCTTCGAGAAAGCGTAGAGGAATCTCAAAGCCGGCTGTGGCACCGACAAGAAAGAGCATCAAAGGTAATGCGATCAAGAATTTCATCGCCGCGTCGTTCGTGTGTTGAATATGATTGTTTTCGTTCAACACGCAAGAAGATATCGTCGACACAAATTTTAAATTCAAATGTGTGCCTTAATTATCGTCGGCTGTTTAAAAATTCTAATCATCGTGGGTGCTTAAACATGTAAATTCGTTTATTTTTCGATAATGTTATGTAGTGTGGATTTAGTTGCATAACCAATAAAAGATGGTTTAAAGTGTAGGCAACTAAATCAACAAGAAATGTTTTTTATTTAAATGTTTTGATTCTAAATGTAATTAACACAATTGCTATGTGGATATTTTTCACGCATAATGCCATTTTTATCAATTTTTAATACTTTTTGCGCAATCAATCAACGGCTCACTCACTATCTAATAGATAGCCGATAAGTAACTCAATCCACGTTGTTTTCATGTTTTAAATTGCAAAAAATGAAAAAACATAATTTATTGTAAGTAAATGTGTGTAGCTTTAATAAACAATTCATATTTGATTATTCAATTAATTTAAACGAACGTTTGAGAGTTAATCCCCACCACCATCAGAATCCATGCTTTTGTATTTGTATTTGTATTTGAACCTAACTGAACCTAACCTAACATTCCAAGCAGGTAGAATTTCATGTTACAGTTCCTAGAAGTAAACAAAAACGCGATAACACAACACAAAGATTTTTGATACATTGTTCCAAACGAAAATGGCGTCCAAAATGCAAGAAAACGAAGAAATTGAAATCGAAGCGATATTTTCGAGTTTGTTAATCAACAAGGAAGGCGATGAGACAATACCGTGTGGCTTATTCTACACGATACTTAAAGAACACATGCAGAGCAATTTATCGGGACGAATTGATGTGGTGGCGCAAAAACGCTTACGCTACACGAATTTAATGGACAAGCTGCTGATGGCGGTTGCACGTGATAAGCACGAACTGGTAATTCTCATCGCCGAACATATGCTGGATATTACCTGTGAAGACGAGTATGGCGCTGATGAATTTACGAATGAGGACCAGTTTGTGCTGTTGCAATTGATGTTGTACAATGCCAAGTTGCAGCTTGGAATTGATTTATATGAATGCATCGAATTCTATCGGAAACTATATAAGCAGAAATATAAGTATCCGGTGTTGTACTTGAAGCTGACAATGTGCTATCTACATTTAGGCAAGTAAGTATTTTGCAATTATTCATGCGCAAGTAATAGTAATTAATGTTGTGTTGTAGCATTGAAGAGGCGAAGAAGATTGCGAAGGAAGGTGCCGCAATCTTAACGAATAAAATACCAAACGAGAAAATGTTTAAAACAGATCTATATGATCTGCTTGTTGTGCTCACCGATATAGCGGAAAACGATCCATACTATATTTTGATCTTCCTTTATACGAATTCATTTCTTTTGTCGAATACAAAAGCAGTGGAGAGGAAGAGTGAGTATATTTTACATTATTTTCTTATACAATTACGCGTTAATGTTTGGAAATCGCTGATGTAAAGTAAAACATGCAAAAAAGGGGCGTTCGCTTTTCTGCTGAAGTCGGTTGTCTGTCGTTGCGACAAAAATGTAGTAACGATCGAAATCAGCAGGTACAATTAATTGTATAAGTATAGTTTCTTTACTTAAAACGCTGTACCTGCTGATTTCGATCTCGATTTTCGAAAATTTAAATTTTTGATTATTAAGTAAAGAAATGGTAATTATTATGTGTATACCTTTATTTTTTTAGTATCGGAAACAGTGCTAGATATGAAACCTGCGTTAGAAGATATCCGATCTCGTTTCACATGTTGCGGCGGCCGCAACTCCGCCAACTTAAAATACGCCGTCGAGTGGATGACGAAACTTCCTCACATGATACAATACTTATCTAACGTTTTGCTGAAAATGAAGGGCGATTTAAGCTTGAAAGAATTGATCAAATACAAGTTGGATCCCACGATGGAGCAATATAGTGAAGCCCGATATCTGCAAGCATACTTAAAGAAACTGAATGAATTTCATGTAGCGAAGTTTGAAAATGCACATCATGCTCCATACTGTTCTACTTTGAAGAAGGTGTATGTAATGCCATGGAAGCAGCGCAAGAAAAGCAATCAACATAGTAAGAAGAATTTGAACAAGGGATGTCAGACGATGCAAACGAAGAGTGCGAAAGAAAAACAGACACAAACCGATATGGTATGATAAATAGTAATGGATTAAACATAAATTTTGAAGCGTTTTCGTTTTTGTATGACACACACGCGGATTCAAATGAAGCTGAGAGAGTGACTCAAAAATATCGTTTTGCAACTATATCAACTAATAATAACTAACTCTCTATTATAGAAAACTGATACCAAATCTATTTACTAGAATTTGTAAATTTTTTTGTAGCGATACGAGAATGAAGAAGTGAAACAGGTCAAAAGGGAGATCTCAACTCTGAATACAGCGCTAAAAGAAAAGAACGCCTACAATAAACAGCTGCAAGAGAAATGCCTATTCTTGGAGACGCAATGTAAACATATGAATGCGCAACTATGCGCGATGTCGAATGAAAAGATTCAAATGCAAAGAAAATTAGAACAAGTAAGTGTATTGTCGGCGTCCCACAGATCTAGTGCCACCGCTGGGGGTTTCTTGCAGAATTCATCAATAAAAGGAACCCGATGCGGTGACACTAAATCGTTAGGACACAATTTGTATTGTTAAAACTTTAATATCGCACGCAGCAAATA
The DNA here is from genome assembly GCA_030264715.1 of Adinopsis sp. GC000173. NCBI lineage: Eukaryota > Metazoa > Arthropoda > Insecta > Coleoptera > Staphylinidae > Adinopsis > Adinopsis sp. GC000173. Next base: position 3,741 of record JARJDW010014931.1, on the reverse strand, counting down.
TTTATTCTATTTATTTTATTAATTCGTTGTCGTGTTTTTTAGACGTACAATGAATTGGTTATGACACGCGAAGCGAATCGCAATTTGAGTATGCTGAATGGAAATCTAGTGCAGCAGTCCAATCACATCCACTTCAATATGAAAAAGTATAGTAGTAACACTTTACGACAGTGGTTTTCAAACATTGCCGGCTCTTAACTTACAATACTATTTGGTGCAATCGCTTAAAAACATATTTAACTTTTTTGTGGAACTTTTTGGGATGTTTTACGGAGCTCTAGGTTTTCGGGGATGACTGCTTTACAGCGGAACCTCAAAGCTGCAAAAAACATACCAAGGACTTCCACTAGTCAAAACAATAATAAATTCTCTAATTAAGAACTCTAATCAGTGATGAAATGCATATTTAATGTGAAATGCAACTACAAATCATACGGATCATACAAAGCCGCCAAATTTTACTTTTTTTAAAGTAGAAAACAATGCTTTTCTATTCCACAAGTCAATAAAGAATGAATACCACTGCTTTTTTACATTCAAAGCCGATTAATAGACTAAATTCACTGCAACTTTGCGGTTTTCTTAGACAACAAGACGCGACAGAGAATCTAGTCACCACCATCCGCGATGAAACTACATACGCGCTGATCGGCTTCGAAAAGGACATCAAAAAGTTTCAGATCGGCTGCGAGCGCACGCTCTCTGAGATGAAATCGACGTACTCGAGCAACGCCGCGAATCAGACGGTGATGCAAGAAAGTATTTCATTCGCAAATCAGATACTTAGCAAGATGGAGAACTACCTCAAAGTGATCAAGAACGAACAGCAGGCGATTGCGAATAATATGCGTACGGTTGATGATGTCGTTGCGTATTGTCGTAAACGACAATTGAGGGTTGCTTTTCATCATATATATAAATTCGCTGCCATGTTGTATTATTTCTATCTAGATAGGTAAATAAGAACTTGAAGGAAATTGTAAAAGTGCAGTAAAATTTGTCGAGTTGGAAATAAGTTGGAGAAACTTGTCAACATAGACGATTTCTCTTGAAACGGTGAAAATCTCCAGGTTTTACTGTACTTGTTAGTTTACAATGCTAAGAAGGTGCTATTTACTAAGCTAGCTACTGCATTTGAACTTACATTTGTGCAGCAATGAGCCGGAAGCGTTGTAAACTAATCGAAAAGCGATGATTTAAGGTTGTCCTATAATTTTGCATGGTATAAAAATGATTTAAGTAATATTTTACTTTTATTGTAGCATAAATTGCCGATTAGGCTTGCCAAATAGTGTATCACCAACGCCGAGACCATCTCCTCCGCCCGGATTCTACATGCGTAAGTATTTGAATTCATATAATCTTACAATTTTTGTGACAATACCAGAAGAAAGCATCGCTATCTTAAGGATACTATTCCCATATTGTGTGAAGCGACAATCTTTGAGCTTAAAAGTTAATGATGGCCCATATTATTTATTGGTCGCTTATCAATTTTATTCTGTCTAACAGATCTCTGCCTAGTTTTACTACCTCCTAATGCCTACCAAAACCCTTGTTTGCTGTGCCCAACCACATCATCATCAAGTTTATGATGGATAGTAGGGATGATTTCTGATATTTTTACCTATCACACCCTATCAATTTTCTATAATTATGCCGTGATGTGTGATTGTAGCGAGTTCGAGTGCGCAAGCAACCGCAACAACAACGCGTACGCAAACTAGTGTAAGCTACGCCGCCGCTGTCTCAGCCGCAGCCGCAACCACCGTCTATGACACGTCCGAAATGTATCAATGCCTGGTGAAGACTGACGACAAGAAGGATGAGGGTAAAATGTCGATGGATATGATCAATGCGATTACGGATTTTCTACAAAAGTATGTCTTAATATTAGAATTTAATGTTATTGTTATTGTTTGATTGATATTATTATAGTAAAGATGAGGAGCAGTGTTGTATTTGCATCGAACCGCTGCACAACGGTATGCGATTGAAGACGCTGCCATGCGGCCATCTATTCCATCACGATGTAAGTGTGAACTATTATCGAATTAAAACCATTGTATAATTAGGGTCATTTTCAAAAACTTATTTTTGGGTTACATCAATTTTTTAGCATATTATTCTAATTGATTTAATTTGTAGTGTATTCAAGGCTGGAAGTTCCACAAGGAAATGTGTCCAATATGCCGAAAATGCTTCATATGAAGAATCATCGATGGATGAATAAAATATAAGATAAGAATAAAAAACCACCCGGTTACCTTTTTTTGACAATTATATATTTTTTATATAAGAATGTTTTTAGTTTCGTTACTTTGAAGAGTTTATATTATATATCTATCGTTAATTAAATAAATTCTATTTTTCAAGCATTAAATATCACATAATAATAATAATAATAATAAACTAATCAAAATTAAATTTACTTCATGTAATTGTGGGATGAATTGCAATTAGGTAGTGGGGTAATAAAACCCGGTTTATAAATAAAAACGCAGGACTTGCTCTAAAGTGACAACAAATAATAAAATTATTAATAAATTAAAAAGTAATCAATTTAAAATTATACGAAATTAGTAGTTGTGTTAATATGTTTGATTGATTTGCTATACATACATCTGGAAGAATTAATTAAAAAACATTTATCATCGGTAATTAACATACAAAAAAAAGTAAATTAAACTATTAAGCGGATTGAGGCAGTGCTTTATCTACAATATCGTAATAGTAAATGCAAAATACACTCGTATTGTGCGAGATGATTTTCAAAAATTGCCCGGCAATCTGCGTCAGCTCCTTCTGCAACGATGTGAGGCCAGAAGGCACCTTTTGCGGTGCGGCCGTCGACGACGAGATGATCTCCTGGAAGAACTCCTTCATGCGCTGCTTTACCAGCATCTTGATCTTGTTATCGTCCTTGCCGACGTCGACGATCAGATCGGTGATGAATTTCTCCTGGCTTTCGCTCAGTGCGGCAAAGTCATGCTGCTGTTGGGCTTCTTTCACATCTTTCAGCACTTGCACGGCGATGTTTGGCAACAACTCCGACAAATCACTAACAACAGCATAAATATTATTTATTAGTGTGATTTTTTAGTTTTAATATTGAATGATTGATGTGAATGTTATTCGTTGGAAATTATTTAAAATGAAGTGGGACTAGGAAGCAAAAAAAACATTTTTGATCAAGTTGCTTAGTTTTTTACAACAGCACATGTCAAAAAACATGTTCATCATTCAATGTGAAATCCCTCTTAAATCTTAAAGAACCGATATTTTAGTGTAAATTTAGGGAGTCTTAGTTTATCACTTATAGAATATGTCAAATCCATGTTATAATTTATTAAATCAACATTTTTGTTAAAATCAATAGAAAGTTCTCTTTGGGTCGAGTAATTTATTGGGAGTGATTAAAAGTTTCAACTAAAAAAGTTACTAATTTTCTTTTAGTGGCTTTACTAAAATCGTTGATTCATATTCAGGGACGTTAAGTCTATACTGATTACCAGTGCACCAGGTGGTTAAACAGCTTGATGGTGTTTCTGTAACTTTACTTTTCCTCTTCTATTTTTTACCTGACATTTCGCTAAATACCCCTGTTCATATTAAACAATGAGTTTATTTACCTTTGTTTTTTGTAGCTTTGCATTATAATAGAGCAATGCTCCTTAATAGCGCTCTTAAAGCTCGCCAACGAATTAATATTCGCACCGACATTACTCATCGCGATCAATA
>JARJDW010014926.1:0-22635 GCA_030264715.1 Adinopsis sp. GC000173 | reverse complement strand
AAAAAAAATTTCTTGCAACTTTTTCGTCAAATTGAAGTGAAATTTTCGATTTTTATTAGGCGAATATCAGATCGTAGGGGGTAAGGATTTTTCGAAAAAATTTCTTTCAATTTTTCGAGCGAATTTCTTGCAACTTTTTCGTCAAATTGAAGTGAAATTTTCGATTTTTATTAGGCGAATATCAGATCGTAGCGGTTAAGGATTTTTCGAAAAAGTAGGTAGGTGAGTGAGAAAAACCAAGTTGTAAAGGAGACTGTATTTATTTATTTTATAAAATACAATAAAAAAACTTAAACGAATATCCTCTTGTATTTTTTGCCCCTCGAAGTAGAGGATGCGCATCTCCCTCCTAGCTACATTCCGCTTTGGAAGGTGTCCCCTGTATCGCAAGAGTTAGTCCTTCCATTATGGTGATACGAATACCCCCATAGTGGAAGAACCAACCCCTTTAGTACGATAGGAGAACAAATGTCCTACCGTCCATCTTACATAAATACATAAATAATTGATACAAATCCAGTAAAACATACATAATACAAAACTGTTGCAATATCAGTGTACATAAATCAACATCAAGTATCAACATAGACTTTGTAAAATAATATGAATGTTACAATATACAAACAAGAAAATTAAAAAAGTAACCTAAAAACTACTGCATCTCTAGTTTTATTTGGAATCCATGATTGCTCTGCTTTCTGCCAGTCGGTGTTTGCATTGTCTGCTGAATAGTATCTAGATGATCTTGTGTTGATCGTCATTCCAAATCTTCATCTATCCTAAAAAAATAAATTATAAGTAATTAGTTATTAGTTAGTTAAAATATTTATTACTACTTGTTATTAGTTAAACTTCTACTGATTACTAATAAGAAATGCATGCGTGAGTTACAATTGCAGAATATAGAATTATTTTTATTCCAAATGCATGCTTAAAACACAAAATACACTATAAACTATGATTGGAGTAATTTACCTGATTTAGCCACCCGTAATTCCAGTTGAAGATTGAAGTAGCATCGGCAAGTCACATTGAGTGCGGCGTGTTTTTACTATGCCCTGCTGAATGGTTTCTAGATGATCCACCCTCGCTCGATCTCGACGATACACTCGTATAAGCTTCTTCTATCTTCTATTATCCTAAAATAAACAAACTATAAATAATTACACCGTAATACAATTTATTACTCCTAGTTAGTTAAATTATATATTACTTATTGTTATTAGTTAAACTACTACTGATTACTAATAAAAAATACATGCGTGAGTTACAATGACATAATATAGAATTATTTTAATTTCAAGTACATGCTTAAAACACTAGACACATTATAAACTATCATTGAGGTAATTTACCTNACAGAATATAGAATGATTTTAATTACATAAGTACTTCTACACGCTTAAAACACTAAACACATTATAAACTATCATTGACGTAATTTACCTGATCTAATCACCAGCAATTCCAGTTGTAGATTGAAGTCATATTGAGTGCGGCCAAGTGTTTGTCCTAAGCATACTGTATGCAAAAATCTTCATAGTGTGGTGTTCTTCTTCATCATTCCTGTTGCAGGATTCACTTGATCTAATTGCTCGCCTTGTGGCTTTCACCATCTGATATCCATAACTGTAGCAATAATCATTATGGTGATGTAGAACGTCTCTTATTTTTCTTTGAAGTACAAACAGTATTAATTATGGTAATGAAAAAATAAACAAAGAAGAAAAGCTTACTTGCAATTGATGGTATCCTAAGTCGAGTTTTTCATCTTTGGCCGTATATACTTGCAAATATTCAATGATAGGATCTTGCGTGTTACGTGCAATTGATACCGCTTGTCGTGGAAGCCCTGGATATTCACTAAAATCTTCCCACCTGTTGTGACTTAAGTCAATGTCTCTCTGACATTTTTTATCCAGAGTTGCCAACTAAAAATGTAAAACGAAAAGTTACTAAATGTGTAATAGTCGGAACTCTGCACGTTATCAATGATGTTGGTACTAATGCTTGCGTTTTACCGCCTTGTGCAATCATTTTAAATTTAAACATTGTGGTAAATCAACTTTTTCCACAAATAGAAATTCAACTGTCTTTATAAAATGCCCCTTTATACGTATATTTTATACTGTAGAATAAAATGAGACAAGTTGTACAAATGTCCCACCATCCACCTTAATATAAATACAATCATTGTTACAAAATACAAAATAATACTTAATAACGATTACAATTATAGCGTACAAAATTAACAATAAATTTTGTAATATATAAATGTTACAAATCTATCTAAAACTACATGCAAACAATTATGATACACCTCCATCTCTAGTTTTACTTCGAGCCTATTCTTCCGCTGCTTTCGGCCATTCGGTGTTTTCACTACGGCCTGCTGATGAATTTCAAGATGACCCACCATCGCTGGATCACCACGATTCGCTCGTATAGATTTCTTCTATCTTCTAATATCCTAAAATAAACAAATTATATATAATTAGTCCGTAATACATCTTATTATTTAGTTAAATTATTTATTACTTATTGTTATTAGTTAAAATACTATTGATTTCGAATGCAATACATGCGTGAGTTACAGTTACAGAATATAGAATTATTTTAATTACAAGTACATGCTTAAAACACTAGACACACTATGTACATATAAACTATGATTGAAGTAATTTACCTGATCTAATTACCAGCAATTCCAGTTGTAGACTGGAGTAACATCGCCAAATTTCATTCAGTGTGGTGTTCTTCTCCTTCGTCATTCCTGATCTTGTAAATTCTTGATGTTTACTACTAAAATCACTTGAATATTGCTTATGCAGACGAATTTGAAATTCAACCAGTTCAACATGTTCCTCAATTCATCTGGAATTTCTCAGTGTTGTAATCTGAAATCAAAGACACAAAATATTATGAAATAATGCTTCAAAAATGGCAATTTGTAAAATATTGACTAGTATGTTTTTCCCTTTTTATTTAAACTCTAAAAGCATTTAGTTAGAACTAGAAAAACGAAAAAATAAACGGTTCAGAGTTGTGGAACAAAAGAACAAATTAAAATATCATTTATAAAACATGTTGGGGCAATACGTCTATCGTTGTTGCCACAATGAATATAATGCCTTACGCAGATTTATATGAAAAATTGTTCTCTACAGCTTCGCTACTACAAAATAAATTATTGTAGCGTAATATAGACAACTTTCCGTACATACTATTACGACATGAGTGCACGTCACTAATAGCAAGTGAAACGTAATCTTGTTTTATTGTTTTTTTTTCTACCGTACTAGTTAAAAGTAAACACTCAGTTAACTAACTTTAGCTAAGCAAAATGAAAGCGCGAGCAGGTTTTAAAGTATTTGCATCAACAACAACAACAACAACAACATTTTATTAATATTCATTCGCCACGTTTATAAATAGGTGAGTGTTATTAAAAATTTCGCTAATAATATTTTTATCACAACAAGCGATGTTATATATGTATATGTGAAGGCCGCAATATTTCCAACGTGACATATTGATAACGTTTATCATTAAAACGCGCTCGGCCAATTAAGATGATTTCTGAATTTTGAATTGCAATTAGTTCTCATCATTGTCTACTTGAACGTCAGTTTAATAACCGCACTGTCGCTTCCTGTTTGCTCTTGTTATGGTTTTTTTAATGGCACGGCATAATAACAGAAATAAATTGTTAGAAATTTATTTTCACCACAATAATATGAAAAAGTGGAGCGCGAGCAGCGTCGTCGCGCACATTTTATAAGAACTAGACGCAATTGTATGTTGAAAACAATTTTATGAATTGTGTAACCGATTTGAATAACCTAATGTGAAAGTTTAATTATTATTAATTATTAAAATTTGTTATTTTTTTCGAAGGTTGCTTACTTACTAAATGTTGCGTTCGTTCAGTGTGTATTGCATCTCTATACCGTTGAACGCGATAAAAAACGAATATATACGCGCACAAATCTATAATAAATGGAATTTTTATTATTTTTGAAGTGATTAAAGTAATAACAATTGTACGTTTTTTGTTGCTGTTTTGATTTAGTTCGTTCCACACGATGCCCCGACGTTTCACATACCAAAGTGTTCTTTATTGTTGTTATTAATGTTGAATTTAAAAAATACATTTTATACAAAAAAATAATCTTAATTGGTTTAGCTGCGAGCGTTATGTTCATTCAACAATACGAATATTAAATAATTCCATATCTAAAAGGATAAATAAAGGTAATTCGCAACAGTATGCTTTTTTAAGTGAATGTTTTAAACCACAAAAAGTGAACAATATGAAGGTAATCGTCTTTTTTGTTTATACAAATTCGTTATGTTCAAAAATTCATACCTTGCTGAATTTGCTTATCAAGGTCTCGTATTAGTGCTTCGATACAATCGCAGTTCTGCTTTCCATCCTATAATGAAAGAATAATTAATTAACGATGACGAAATTTTTAATATGAATTGTTGATGGCGAGGTCATGGTGAAATCAAACAAGTAAAATGTAATTTTTTTATAGCAATGCTTATACATTTTACATTACACTTGTACACGTCAGTGGAAAAGTATAGTAGATAGTAGAAGCGCGAGTATAACGTATCAATAGTAGTATTAGTCAAGTGGTGAAAATTACTAATGTATATTTTTTAGCAATCCTTATACATTTTTGATTGTTATACATAACATAGACTGTATTAGTCAAGTGGTGAAAATTATAATAATCGTCACATGTAGGGGAAATCAAATCCAAGTTTGCTAGTTCAGACTAGTATTCTAATCACGATCTAGCTAGACTAAACGAATATACGCAGTTGGCACTACATAAAACCCCTTAATTCAATATTCAAAACTAAATATTTAAAAACTTCAAAATGCTTCTCCAAACATTATATGTTTCAAAATATTGCGTAAGCCTCTATACAAAGTTTGAGAACGATTGATTAAGTCCAAGTTATCTTAAAATATCAAGCCAATATACAAATTTCCTCAAGTTAATGTAAGCCTTACAAAAACTATTTACGTTCTGTTGCTAACAAATTCGTGTGTCATAGCTGACAACGAATCGCATCGATAACGCATTATTGATTATTACATATTGTTGTGTTTTTCCAGTGTGCGGTAAGATGAGCACCGAGGTGTTACCGCAACAACCATCCGCCAAGAAGACGAAGATCCCGATTCGTTCGCCGGCGCCGTTGCGACGCAGTAACAGTCTACGCGTGACGGGTGACAAACATGCGCCGGAGATAAGAACGCGTCCGTTTTATTCGGTCGTCGGGACGGATGGCGTCGATTGTGCGGGTGGTAGTGTTGCTACATGCCGCATGAATAGAATGCCGCCACCGGCGGCGCGATGTGAGCACGAGGGTGGATTACAACATCGCAGAGGAAAATCGTTCATGGAGTGGGGTGAACATGGAAATGGAGACGGAAAAGGGTCGTGCTGTAACGGCACGGGCGGCGTACACGAACATAGTCGCAACGGCGATTTGAAAGGGCCCAATTCGCCGTACAACAACCCCCGAATTCGCAGTATGGTAAGTTAGTTTATTGGATGCGGAAGTGCAATATTATTGATTCGCGCGACAGTGTGTTAGTAGAGTATTTTTTTCTCATAATGGTACGTATTGAATAATTAGTTATTTAAGTGTATCGTGACATTTATAAAACGCGTACAACACAAACATATACCACATACACACATAAATCCATATAAATTGAATTTTAAATGAAGCGAATTAATGTTGGTTGGTAGTTTTAAGGCGCAAACAATTTTGAGATTACTTTTATATGTAAAATGTTTGCGAAAACCGCAACGATAGATTGATTGTTTACGGTAGATGGAGCCTCGTTTGAACCGTATTGTGGTTGCACGCAAGCACATTTTTGTTGTGTTAGTAATCCATAGTATCGAAAAGTCATTATAGTTTTTACCTACTTCCAGTCGCTATCACTCTCCAGCACGTCGTCGTCAAAGCTGACGGTGCCGCAATCGCCGAGCGTTGCAACGTCACCACGTACGCCGCCAACGTCGCCCTCCGATCAAAAACATCGCGCCAGAAATCCCGATTGGGATAGTGAGAGTGTTACGAGTGGAATCAGCGGCATCAGTCTGGCGTCCTCTACCTGCGATCATGCCAGCGTCGCCCGCAATGGAACTACATTCTCTGGCCGAAGTATGAAGTAAGTGCCGTGGCTTATTACATCCACACATACATTTACAAACAACCTCTCACGCGATCTCCGCAATAAATTAATCGATCGTTATACTTCCATAGATATGTATTCCACTGTAGTCAGCATGCAGGCGCAACCGGCGAGGATTACCTAACACCAACCCAACGCGCCCATCGACAAGTGCGAAGGCTCAAGTCGCTATTGCAACAGGCACAAAAAGATCTCGAACAGAAAGATAGCGATATCGTCAAGTTGACGAAAGAAGTGGTCGAATTAAGGTTGTATAAAGCCGCGTTAAGTTCACCCGAAGAACGTTCCGCTTCTAGTGATGCTGTTACCGTGCGTGAGAATCAAGTGGATGAAATCGGCGATCTGCCCGATGGCATGACGATCACAAATCATGTTAGCAACGAAATGACAAGTTCCTATACGGATTCCGGCCATTACGACGACTACACCAATTCGTCAGTACACTCCAAAGATTCAGTCATACTCTGCGAGGACTTTAACCTATCAGTATGTGATTAATCCGGCAATAATTCATAAACAATATGTTTGTTAATTGATTTGTTGTTATTGTTTGTTGCAGCCGTACAAACGTAGTCGGCATGTTGATTGCGCGGATAAGGCAACGACCGCCGACTTGATTCCGAGCTTAGAAATTGAACATCACCAATTAATTGACGATTATGAGAAACGCATAAACGATTTGATTAAATCGCATGAAAGTGAAAGTCATGAATTGAAAGAGAAGCATAATGATAAAGTTGAGGAATTGTTGCAGCGCATTGCGGAAATTAATAAACGGTATGTATGCTAGTTTATGCGATAGTTTGTTTTAATAAACATTAAAATTAATAAATTTAAATATGTATTCCAGCTATTGGGAATTAGTTCCCGATTTAGATAACGCCAAAGAACACATCAAAGAATTAGAAAGTCAATTAGAGGAGGCGATGAAGAAGTTGGAAGAGCAGGAAGAGAAAAATAAGGCGACCTATTTGCAAATGTATGCACAGGGACGCGAAGCGGAGAAGATGGAACGTGAACAAAAGGTAGTTAATTGTTATGCAATGAAAATAACGTCTAATTTATGCAAAATTGATTTTAGGTGCTAGAACTAGCCCATTCTGTCCCTACACGTATATCAGTACCGGAATTACTACATCAGCTACAAGTCACCCAGTCCGAATTGGATAACATTAAAGTGAGTAACATTTAAACCAATTTTACAACAAGTTTTCGTGTTGCGTAACTAATGACATTACAACCTGTTTTTTTGTGATCATGCAATCATTTATAAAACCACTAATTTTAGGATGTAGAGTATGCATCAACATCTAACAGCTTGCAACCTCTTCTTAGCGCAAAAGAGGCTGTCACTTTATGGGTTTTAGGTGCCAGGAAGGTAACAAAATTCGAATCAAAAAAATTATTATCTGCACCAATTAATTTTTAATAGTATACATTAAATTAGATGCATGTAAATGTAGTTCCAGCCTCATTTGTGCATGCTAGCCAATTAGCTAAACTAATTTTCAATGGCACTACGTCTAATTACTCTACTAATTATCGAGCCACATTAATCTGTGTTTATCGATAAAATTATCTTTGAACTGCACTAGTTTACTCGAATATCCGTAGTTTGTAAGAAAGTAATTTCCTTTTCGCGTACAATTTTTTTATTAACTCCTATAAATAATGAATGTACTATTTTGAGAGCTAGTTGCAATGCGTTGTATAATTTACAAAATTGCCTTTATCTGCAGTAGAAGACTGGAAACAAAACATTCGTGTATATGATATGGAAACTTCGAACATTACTTTCTTATCAACGCAATAGTAGTACAAATAATGTTGCATGTATTACCGATCGATAACGTTCATTTTCTAATTGATTATTGCTTTCAGGCCATGTACAAACAGGTGATGGAAGCTAAAAATAAAAAGATTGATCCGGAAATAACATTGCAATTCTTGAAATCTGCAATCTATTATTTTCTCACTGATAAAGAAAACAATCAAGGACATCTCAGAGCCATTCAAAGTATTTTAGGTTTTACTCCCAGCGAAATTGCAAACATCGAAAGAGCTAGGAGTTCTTAATTATTTTAAGAAAGAAATCTAGACAATTAATTGATTTTCAAAAATATAATAATAATGTTTCTTATTTTTAATAATTCAATAAAGTAATTAGTTTTGTTGTACTACTGGCGATCGACAATAATTTTATTGAATTATTAATCAATGTGATGATTTATCGATAAGTTTATAAACAATGATGTGCCCAAAGTATTGATTCATCAAAAAGAATGCCTTCGTTTATCTGTCCATAAAGCTAGTAGTAATATTTTCATATTTCGCAAAAAATATTTTGAGCGCGTGATTTAACTTTTTAACTATTTTTCATTGTTCCTTAAAATATGTCAAAAGTCAGGGGTAGGAAAACGACAGATAAAAAATATAAATAAGTGATACGAGTTTTAATTAAGTAATGTATGTAATGTGTACATTGGAATGCCTTTCTTTTTATCTGTCGACAATTGTGATTTAACGATAAAGTAATTGTCACTTTCAAATAATTTATTTTGTATTATTTGTTTCGTCCAATTAGTTTTACGCTTATATTATTGTTATTTGGTAGATTATATTGCAAGACTCGATTTCTAATTTGTATCTATGTATAATCAATCAATTTTAAATATGATTTGGGTCGGCAAGTGCAATAATAACAAGAATTAGTAAACGCGCATTTCGTAAATTATATCTTTAATCAAGATAGCACTGATTTTTGTTTCTTTCCTCAAAGAAAACAACCACGACTTACGTTTGTATTTATATGTATAGTTTTAGAATATTATTGTATATTGGTGTTGTTGAACTATATGAGTTAAATAAAAAAGTAAATAAATTAATTTATTAAGTTTTTTTTTGTTTTTTAATAATAAATTTATTAAAACGTAATACATTACGTTTCAAAGGATCTTAATGCAAATATGTTCACTTTTTACTTGACAAAATGATACCATCATATTTCTGTTGGAACCACTTCATTGCATCCTCTTTTGTAAGACGGTGTGGGAAGCCAACTTTACCTTGTTTCCTGCGCCTATGCGCCACATTGAAACCAGGACGACCAAGTACTACGTAAAAGTCTAAACCGTAAATACCAATGCTGGGATCATATTTAATACCAAGATCGATGTGTTCTTGGATACCAAAACCGAAGTTTCCACTAGCTAAAATAGAGATAGATAATTAATACACAAATAACTAGCATTAAGGGAAGTAAAGGTGTCAGACTCATCAGTAACACATCTAGTAAAAAAGCGTAGACGTGGGTTGCAAACAGAGCCTAGTTACTCTTGCAAGTTATAAAATTTTATTTTAGTTTCGAGTAAAATTATAATGCATTAAACTCAAAAACGCCAGACTTGCAATGTTAATTAGATAAATAAAAAGTAATGTACCTGAAAAGTTGTCTCTTCGCAATTCATATTCTCGTACTTTCAATCCACGTTCCAGGATTTCTTCAGCTTTGGCGCCACGGACTGTGCAATGGACAGCAATCTTTTCATTACGACGAATACCGAACGAACGGACAGTGTAACGTGCCTTCGAGAAGACAGGTTGTTGGCCGGTTAGTTGTTCTAACACCTAAAACATAAATAAACAATTAATACACAAATAAACCTGCCAGATTCTAGTTATTCCAGCAAATAGTTTGTAAATTAAGTTTTGAGTAAAATTAACGACTTTTTATAAGGGATTTCAGTTACTTACTTTGGCTGCACGTGTAAGTCTGTCACCAGATTCACCAACGCAAATATTTAGGCATAATTTGCGGATGTGAAGATCTCGCATCACATTTTTGGCTTTATCTTTTCTATCTTTCCTGATGACTTTCTTCTTTTCCAGCTTCTTGTCGACTGGCTAAAATTTGAGGTTATGATCAATAAAAACATGTATAAACTTACCCAGATTAATATTACTACAACAAAAGTACTAAATATTGTTAAGGATATGTAAAAATCAGCTTAAATTAGTCAACATTATGTTACAAACAACGAAATTAAGCAAACTTACAACATGATAACATGTTTAAGTTATTGTAAATTATTAAGATAATACATACGAAATATTCATTAATCTATATTAGTTAGATGTTTTATAGCATAATTAAACAGAAAATTGTTGAATTAGTTGAATATTTAAACTGATGATTGTTGATTTTTATTCCAAATAGAAAAATTGACACTACTCACCGCCATGTTTACAACTGAAAGGAAGTTTAGCTTTGTTTGGTTTTACAGAAATCTTACTTACCAACATTACTGCCAACATAAAAACATCACTAAACTCCCGCGTAAATTTACATTTTAAAATTCAAAATATTAATTGATATCTACTAAATAAGTTAATATAAGCGTAAACTCACAAATAAATGAATAAATTTACTTGTATTAATGTTAAGTTATAAACCTGAATGATATTGTTTTGAAATGATAATGTATACACATATTAATTGTTTGATCAATAAAACGTCAACACTGGCACTATAAACTGTGTGACGATATTATTATTTTTACAAATAATATTATTTATATTTTTTACAAATAATTTAAATACATTTTAGATTATTTATAATGGATAATATAGATATACCGGCTGACGATGATATTAGTCAGTTTACCGATCTTTTTGTGCCGGACATCGCTTCTAACGATCCGGAAGAACGCAAATTGGCAAGACGTAATCGTATTAAAAAACGTGTCGATGCATTGCAACGGCAAAGGTGCGTATAAAATAATTTAAAATAGTTTATATTAATAATAGTTTTATAAAAATCGTACAGATGTCGCTTAATGTATGCTTTCTGATTTTAGGCAACAGCAAATGCAAACCGAGGAGGTGCCGGAAGAGAAAGCACCGGAAAAAACCCTATTACAAATTCAGCTCGAGAAAAGCAATGAAATCCTGCGACTGCTTTTCAACGAGAGCGAGCAATACGTGACGAATATTCGCGTGGCGAATGATTCGCGCGAGGTGGATCGGCGTGAGCGCGAAGGACTCTGTCGCGAAAAGCTCCTCAAGCAGCTGCAGGACGAGGCCAACCTCGCCAATCAAATGTTCAATGATATCTCCGAAAAATGGCAGAACGTGATGAGCTACAACGATCCGCTGCACATACAGGACGAACTGCAAGCGCAGAAGGGCAAGTGTGATGAGCTAATCAAACAGAAAGATACCATCATTGATATGCTACGGCTGGAGGTGCGGCTCGCCGAGGCGAAGTACTACAAAGACATGAAGACGCAGAATGATGATATTAGCAATTTGGCAAAGCGCGTTGAGAAACAGGTTCGCATCATATATTTTATAATGTGTATGTTTTAATGCTGCCGCGGCTAATCATACTGAAAATATGCACTCGTTTTATACAATAGGTAATCATAATGCGCAATGCGCACGTTAAAGAATTGCAAGACATCGAAGATGTGATGATACAAGAGCGTACGAACATGATGGAGAATAACGATAAGCGATGGGAGGAATTGTACAAGAAGCGCGAAGAACAAGAGCTGGCGATAAGTAAGAACAAATTCAAGCAGAAGGACGAATTCGATGCGGTGACTACCGCCGTACGCATCAAGCACATGGAGCGTATTCGCGACGTCAAGATTCGCTTGGAGCGCGATCACGAAGTGCTCCAGCAGGAGTTTGAGGCAATCAAGACGGTGGCGATGGCGAATAGCGAAAAGATGGACTACAACTATCAGATTCTGCAAAAGCGCGAGGACGAGAATCTCATCATGAAGTCGAATCAAAAGCGCAAGCTGAACAAACTGCAAGATATCATCAATGTGCTGCGCAAACGAATCGACGACTATGAGAAGCAAACGCAATACGACATACAAAAAATGTACGCCGAGATTATTACGCTGCAGCGTTACATTGCCGACGTGCGCAGCAAGTCGCAATCGATGGCGAAGACGAATGAGCTGAAGTACATGGAGGTGTGGGAATTGAATCGAACGATGGCGGCCGGCATTCTCACCAAGATCCTGAACATCGACCGGCTGATCAAGGAACAGCAATTGGGCCTGAATTGGGAGGAACCGCACATGAAATTGCTGGTGAAGGAAAAGCTGCCGAGCTATATGGAGGCGGTTAAAATAATCGATGCGGCCAAAGGTGTGTCTATATTGTTGTTGTTGTTGTTGTTTGTTGTTGTTAAACATCACTAAAGTATGATTGTTGTCTATCTATATAGACAAAACGCCTATCAAGAAGGACAATACCGATTTCGGGGCGTTGGACAGCATGGAAATGACGCTTGCTTACAGACGAACGTTGAATAATGTACTGGAGCGTATTTCGAATAAGTCTGGATTCTTCATCGAATATCGCTTGGAGAAGATTTTGCAAGATGTTCAGAATAGAGACGATTGTTTATTGCGCGTTGACAATGTCTTCTCGGTATCTAATCGACTCCATTCAATAATATTATCACAACACTAATTGTTTATTTTATCTATCAGGCACTTGGAGTATCGAAAATTCTCGACATCAATATTTTACTGCACTTCTTTCGTCCGTACATTCGATGCCCAATCTGTTCAGAATTGAAAGAAAACAAATCCTACTCGTTGCTGCAATCGAGCTCCAAGCAGTCGACGACACAAACGCACCAAGATTCGGAGAAAAGCGAGGAGAAGGTGAATGAGTTAGCGGCGGTGCGCGAGTCGGATCGCGTCGTTGACGAGATTGTGGCGTCGATGGTGGATCCGACGAGGCTGGAGACGAGTACCGACGATGTGCCAATCGAGGAGGAAGGCGAATGTGCTGGGCCGAAGGGTACCAAAGAAACCGCCGAGTACGTAATTTAGTTGTTTCATTACACACACACACATACGGGGTAGTTTAATTGATGATAGATGGATTAATTTAATCATTCTTTTGTATAATCTAAATGTGACTTCAAAATTTAGTTGGATGTCATTTTTATAAATTTTATTTATGAATGTTTATGCAAATTTTGATTTTTCTTGGTACTTTTATTGCATTCGCTGCGTTTTTCTTTTAAATTTTTCATTGTTCATTGCTTTTTGTCCCAAATTTGTTTTGTTTTTGTTATACTTTTTAATTCAATTCTAAATTCGAAAGCATGATATTTATGCATGCACCGCCCTGTATATATGTAATTTGATGGTCGATTAGCGTTCGATACACACACAAACACACACATACTACGCATATATGTAGTATAATATGTTGTATTTGATATGTTTAACGCAGGCATGAGAAGAATGTGATTCAAGTTACGGATTATACGATTGCGCAAGACGCCACAACAAATTGCTTGAATAATCACCAGCTGGTGGTGCATCCCGGTTCCGTATTGAAGGCGCTGAGGGAATTCGTCACCGGCGTGCTGTGCAAGAGCGAAGAGTATGTACACAGATATAACGTTTACACATTTTAACGATATTTTTTTCGCATTCCATATGAAATTAGTTAGCTATACTTTCCAGTTGTTGACGACGGTATTACCTATTGCAAATTAACAAATTACGCGCCGTTGAAATGTTTAATTACTGGATTGGACGATGTATAATGTAGTAATGTTGTGACTTGAGATTACATGCCGCGCAAGGCAAATAATAGTTAATTTTAACTTTAAGCTAACGCATTGATTAGAAAATTATTATCTAGATCTACATAGATATGTAGATTTTGAGATATAGAGACCGAAACCAACGACATTTCCAAACTCATACAAAAGTGCTTCAATACAGAGAAGTTGTCAGAAAGATGCAAGCGTTGTGAGCTTTACGTTGTTGGCATTCGGAGTCGGAGTTTGGAAATGTCATTAGTTATGCTATGTGCATATCAAAACCGGCGTCATTACAATATGTTCTTAATCAATACTTTTATATATAGCAATTATCGTTATCATCTAGTTGATTAATTTGTTTCGAAAGAGGTATGCTGAAAGTCGCAAACACAACGGTAACGATATCGCGCATGTTGGAATCGCGCGATGTGATCGATTACTGGGAACGTTTTCGATTGGTGATTGGAAAGCATCGCATCGAGGTATGGGATGCGGTCATGTACGGACTACAAAAATACCATAAGATACTTTTAGGTATGGATAATTGAATTTTGAGCGGCCTGCCGAGGAGGGCTTAAATAACTAATTTATTTGTTTGTTTGTTTGTTTGTTGGATAGATCGTAGCGAGGTGCACGAAGAGTTAAAGTGTCAGCGACGCGCGAACATGGAGCTGAACCATCTGCTGAAGCGCTATCGCAAGGACGTGAACGATTTTCAGATTGAGCGGCCGCCGTGCGCGCGTCATCGCGAAATCACACTGCCGTGCGATCCGAAGAAGACGGGGCCGCAATGTAACGATGCAATCGGTATGCACGATTACTAAAAACAAATTAGATCCCGGACACCTATATTCTATATTCATCAAATCAAAAACCCAAAATAATAAAAATAAATTCACTGTGTATAGACAATATGCGATGTATTTATTATTTGATTGTTTTTCCAGCAATGGGTCACGTTGTGATTTGAAGAGAGAGCGATTGATTTGCAATTATGGAGTAAATTTGGATAAATGTAGTATTAAGTTGGTATCACATTCCATCTTTAAAATGCTTATATCCTATTATTTATATAATATAAAATATTAATTAGTTTTTAAACATTGTTTATAAAAAGTCGTAATCGTAAAGCGCTTAGATTCCAAATGGGCAACAAATGGAACGAATCAAAAATGAATTTAAAATGTAAAAATAAAAGATACATACATACTCGTACTATACATGAAAGAGAAAAAAGACTAGAGTTTTCAGTACGTACCTTACGTATGTTAAATTGGCTTTATCCATACATAAATGAAAAATAACAATAATAAATACATGACAACAACATTAAAAATATTAATAAATTTAGCGTTATAACTTAAATTTAATGAGAATTCAAAGAAATGTATTTTTTAATTGCGTTATTAGGCACAATGACATCATATATAAACGTAAATTTTTACGATTATTTGGTTGTTGCAAAAGAATGCGATTAAGTGTGCGAGAACGCGTTAATGGTTTTATTATTATTACATTTTTTTCTGCGTTTCTTTTCACTCAATGTGCTATGTGTATGGTGTGTGCCCTTTTTTTTTTCTTTCCATTTATTTTATATACATATATATATATATATATACTATATATAGAGAGAAGTTGTTGTTTCTGTTCGCATCCTTTCAGTGTTTTTAATGTGCCGTTGTTGTTTTGTGAATGTTGGTCTCTTTCGATGGTAGCATATAATCTTAATATTATACCTTTAGCAGAAAGGTCATATGCCATGAGAAAATATCAGCGCATGGGAAAAAGTTATCATTGATACTTTATAATCTAATAGTTTATCCCCTTTTTATGTGTGTGTGTATGTGCGCGCTTGAGCATTCGATCTTCTCTCCTCCTCGCATCGTCTCATCGGTCGTCGTTTATTTTTTTATTTGGGGCATCCTAATCGTTTTATAGTATACCACATTATAAAGTTAGCATGTAATTACTACCAATCGAGAGGAAAAAAGCGGAATGTCTACAAGACTGCATACACACACACAAAAAAAATCGATTGACTCTATCGATAAATTATTAAGTTATTTTAATTTTTACGGCTGCAATACTATAAAAAGCCTCCTCACATAAAGCGTGTGCGTAAATTAACAAAATATATTGTTTTTGATATAAAATGGTTATACATTACCGCACGTTTAATTATTTTGCAATTTTCATTTTTACGGCTCGTAACAGTTAAAGTAATATTAAAAAGTAATGTCATTTACACGTTTTGGTGAAAAAACTTAGTTTAAAACTTATCGAATTTATAAATATTTTTGTATTTTCTCAATAAAGTTTTAATAAAACTTATTTGTCCTAACAATATCCTATGTTTCAAGAGCGTTAAATTCACAAGATTTGTTAATATTATTAATAAACATTCCCAACTTAACTTAAAATGGACAGCTCATTTATTCTTTAACTAATCGCAAGAAATCTTTGTGTAAATTCAGTAGAGTTGCAGAAATTCATGAGTTCTACAAACTATAACAAATCAATTTTATTATTATTTAGACTTAACACGTTTTTATTTTGAACCATTTTTGATGCTTTTCTGATTAAATCCTCTATCTTATGAGATTATTTTTAGTGTTGGTATGTTAATATCTTAACTACAATATATAGCTGTTCATTCATAATAATATAATATCTTTCTTAAAAACGGTTTCAAGTTTTGCAAAAGTCAAAAATGTAAATGATAGTTTTATCTATTTTAATGAGTACATTAATGGGTAGTATCTAAAATTAAAGGACTGCTGTAGATAAATAACTAATTGAAATTTTAAATACTTCGAACCATCGAGTTTTGATGTCTTTTCTACCATAACTCCTTTTTTACAAGATAAGTTATTTAAGTTATGGTATGTTAATGAGTTAATTACTTTTTTATAATAACGTGGTAACATATTTCTAATTAATAGATTGCGGTTTAAAATTTGTAAACCCAACAATTAGATAGATAAATTAATCTATTTAATTGAGGATCTTAAAAGAGTCTTACTTAGAAGTTTAAAAATATTTAGGAGTATCAATTTTTGTTTTTTTTAACGCAATTGTTATTTTACAAGATAATTTGTTCTGCTGTGTTGATCGGTTAATTGGCATAATAATTTAATTGATTTTTAGTAGTCTAGTGTTAATTACTTCAAGAGAATTTTATTAAAACTCATTGAAATTAATATAAATATTTGGAAGCATTGATTTTAGAGGTTCTTTGGAAACAAATATCTTACAAGATAATTTTTGGTAATTTAAGTTTTGGTATGTTAATGTGTTAATTAGTTGTTCATTATAATGAGTATATATAGGCATAACAATTTAATTTCTTTTTAGTATTTAATTATATTTCGTGGGGGGTTTCAAGTTAGAAATTGCTGTAGATAACTTATTGAAATTTATAAAGTCTGTTGTCGTCTGGTTAAGTTGTTCGTCGTTTTCAATGCGCCCAAAACTCGATTTTCATGTAAAATGAATGTTGGTAATTGTTTTAATTGGTTGAATGGGCATGTAACCCGACACCAAATGTCCCAATCAAATCGTATAAAATATATCCGGGAGATAAAAATCGCAAAACAAGGCCAACACTTATACGTTTTAACTCCAAAATAAATTAGTTTATTGACAAGTTGTCTAACCTAAAGTGACCGACGCACACCAGCCCAAACAGAGGAAAAAAAACACACAAACACACACAACAAACGAAGAGAGGAAAGGAAAGAAGAATAAGAAGAAAAAAGCATCACCGTCGTATCTATCTATCCCTTTAGGATCGTTTGTGTGTGTGTGCGTTCGGTAAGAAAGAGCGCGATCGAGTGCCACACCATCAGGTAGGTCTTTATCTGCTCTTATCATGTTTGGTGATTGATAACGACCCACCCAAGTCGAACCACAAACTTACTTATATTTAGGTTATAAAAACCTTTTATTAGCCGTTTCCCCATGAACAACAACGGCTGGACCGACGACGAGAAGGCCTCAACATCATCATCGATCGATGGGAAGAAGTGTGTGTGTATATGTGTGTAGATTTTTTGCGCGCGCTTTTATTTATCCACCAAACCTATAATTTAAACATTTATAGAATGCCACCACAACTCTCAATCACAAAAACGCGCGGCGATCATCGTTGGTTGGTTGACGATTATCAAGGAATCAGTGGTTTTTTTTTTCATTCACAGGCCTGACAACCTATACTTAAGATGTTGCACGGAATTCCTCACAAAATACGTATTAGGTGAAGTATTTCAATTACAAAATTACATTTTTATATTTATAACCCATTTTCGATGAATTCGCCCACTCAAACATTTCAATTACTTTATAGAATTTTCTCACAAAACTCTAAGCACATGCTTTGCTAGATTTATCTGCATTTCAAGATTCTAATCGTTTAATTTCCATGGCAGAATCGTTTAAATCCTCCTCGACGTTTTAATAGAATTGTCATTCGACTTTGTCAGGAACTAATAATTATACAACATCCGTTTTGGCACCACCTTTTATAATAAAGGAAATGTTCGATTGTATAGTGTGCAAACACGCACACACACATACAAAAGAGATAAAGAGACAAAAAAATAAAGGTGCTAAAAACAATTGAAATTGTGCGGCGCCTACATTTATTTTGTGAGAAATCCGTTCGTCCTGTCGATGGGTAGGTTAGGTTAAAGTCAATAAAATCATTTTACAACACTTACACCACACCATACCACACCACACCGAAGAAAGAGATGATGACGACGACCGAGAGGAAGAAACAAAAAGAAAAGAAAAAAAAACAATTTCCAATTTAGCTATATGGCTGTTGTATTTGAATAAACACACGATATAATGATTAACAGTCCGTATAAACGAAACGAAGTAAAAAATGTGTAATAAACATAAATTATCCAACAAATAGGTGCTAAAATTATTAATTAACAAACATCGCCTTAAATTGTCTATATATAATATAAACTGCCTTTTTTCATTCTTTCTCTGTGTTAATAAAATTGGTTTATGAGCGGAATAAAAATTAACGAAATTCAACGGTATTTAATGTGATCTTATGGTAAGTTTAGCAATTTGTTAGGTTGTGTATTGACTTACTGACCAATCAAATATTGTCTTAAAATTATATAAAATATAAATTGCAAATTTACGAAAGAACGGAATGAAAATTAATAAGGTTATTAGCTGTTTATAAAGAGATGGTATGGTAAATTTGCGAATTTTCTTGAATGTGCAAATCGAATACTGCCTTAAAATTCTATGAAATGTAAATTAACAAAATTTAGCGGCTTATAAAGAAATGGTATGGTAATTTGGCCAATATTTTAGG
Organism: Adinopsis sp. GC000173; assembly: GCA_030264715.1. NCBI lineage: Eukaryota > Metazoa > Arthropoda > Insecta > Coleoptera > Staphylinidae > Adinopsis > Adinopsis sp. GC000173. Next base: position 3,477 of record JARJDW010014926.1, on the reverse strand, counting down.
TAGTGCATTAAATTATTGCTAAATTGTCAAATATTGTTTTAAAATTATACTTCTATGAAATATAAATTGCAAATTTACGAAAGAACAGAATGAAAATTAATAAGGTTATTAGCTGTTTATAAAGAGATGGTATGGTAAATTTGCGAATTTTCTTGGATGTGCAAATCGAATACTGCCTTAAAATTCTATGAAATGTAAATTAACAAAATTTAGCGGCTTATAAAGAGATGGTATGGTAATTTGGTCAATATTTTAGGTAGTGCATTAAATTATTGCTAAATTGTACCAATTAATGATTTGATCAAAAGGTAGAGATAATATCCAATAACAAACATTCCCTTAAATTATATATAAAACATAAATTGGATCTTCTTCTTTCTAGTAATCAAATTAGTTTAACAAAATTTAGCAGCTTATAAAGAGATGGTATGGTAATTTGGCCAATATTTTAGGTAGTGCATTAAATTATTTCTAAATTGTACCAATTAATGATTTCATCAAAAGGTAAAGATAATACCTAATAACAAACATTCCCTTAAATTATATATAAAAAATAAATTGGATCTTCTTTCTAGTAATCAAATTAGTTTATGGGCAGAATAAAAGTTAACAAAATTTAGCAGTATTCAAAATGTTGGCATGGTAATTTGGCCAATATTTTAAGTTATGTATTAAATTATTACTAGATGGTACCCTTTTCTCTGCAGTAATACAATCAGTGTAAATAAATTTTAATGGTATTTAATTTATAGCAATTTGGCCAATTTTTAGGGTACGTCAAGAGGTGTACCTCAAACTATGAATAGATGGTGTTCATCGACGATTTGGTCGAATAGGAAAGACAATGCCAGGCATTCTTTGTTGCTGAACGAGAGAGAATTATACCAACGGGAGAAGAAACGAAAAGAAGAAAAAAAAGTGTACGAGAATGAAAAACCAAAACCTTTTGTTATTTAACAAACGACGAACAACAACAACAACAACAGCAAACGTCTGTGAATTATTTCCCATCAGCACAATCCGATCAAAGAATACTTAATTCTTATACGTTGGCTAAACCAATCACGCAAGGTGAGGCGGGCTGGTTGGGTACCAAGCACTGCCTACCATTTTATATACCATCGTTTTGTATTAAATGGATTTATTATTTATCGGAGCTCTCGGTGCATAATGGAAAAAAAAACGATGAACGAAACAATAATGTATACATGTATAAAAAAAACATTCCATCCAATACACACAACATACCACGACGAAGAAGAGGAGAGAAAAAAAAGCGTTTCATTCAATTCAATTCAAAGGCGAGCGCGCGCTGTCAATTCGTATTCACCTTTTTTCTTCTTCTTCTTCTTCGTTGTCTTCACGGCGTTCGTTTTGGTGGTGTGGCGCGCGATTCGCTCGCTCTTTGAGGTTGTGTGTCAAAAAATGTGGTATACTAAAGCCATAAACGTCGCCAATGTTGATGTGGAACTATTTTTATTTACAGCGAATAAATGTGGAAACGCAGCACGAAACATTTTTGTGGTTCATCATGATCATCATCATCATCATAATTTTTTTTCATTCGAATTATAAAGCGACAGCGCGCCGCTGCTTTTCCTATACTATTCTACATAATAATCAATTTGATTTCAATGAAAAGCAATATATTATCATCTATGGATATATTTTGATAAATGGAAGGAAAGCGAATTTAATCAACAATTATGTAATTGTTGTTGTAATGGTATAATCGACGACCAGAGAGAGAGTTGCATTGCGCCAATTCGATCTGACAATTTGTCAATGGTTTACGTCCTAATTGCGATAGTCTATTAGATTTCTTAAACACGGATTTTACGTAAAAAAATGCAAGAAAAACATTTTTTGTTTGCTTCTTTTTCTTTTAATTTGAATTTAATTTGCAAAAATTTAAAGTCCCAATTATAATATCAGGTGTATTAGGTATTTTCTAAATAAGAAATTTAAATATAGACAATAGAAAAATATGTATAATTAACAAGTAAAGTAACTAAATAAATTACCAATGCAGGTCCGAACAGATTTTTTAAAAACCGTTGCTCGAAATAAAGGGGATATTCTAGAAATTTTTCGTCTGACAAATTAGTATTTTAAAATTAGTATTTGAAAATGCAATGTTCTTATTTCGACAATATTTTGATTAATTAACAAATATTACATAGAAATTAATTTAAATGCAATGATTGTTCTGCCACATAAAATTTACTAATGTGCGAATGTTTTACGTCCAAATAACAACAACTTTACTTTCCACAGATCAAAATGCTTTGAATTAATATGAAAATAAATAAATATTTCTTCACTAATCCTACATTGGAACAAATTTATAAACTCCAGATACCTTGAAAGAAGGCAAAATTGTGATATTCTTTTTTGATTTGAACAACATTTGTGTTATTGTTCCTTAATTTCCTCTGTTTTGTGAAATTTTACAGCACTGATTTACTCTAATCTTAAACCCTTCGAAGGTAACATTGCCTGATCAAAAAATTTCTAGAATAATCTTTAAAGAGATTCTAAAATGCAAAGGAATTTTTACTAAATAAGATTTGTTAATTTGTGAATGTTTTACGTCCCAATTACTTTAAAAGCGTCAATTACAACAACAACAACGTATAATGTGAACGAATTTTGCGTAAAATTAACAACAATCAAATTTTCCACACAAATAATTGCACAAAACGCGAAGAAAGTTAATTACACTTAACATCTTGTATAGCATAGCATACCTATATAACCGAACGTAAAAAAACTTTTTTCTACACTTTGTATTTTAGCACTTTCTAAACAAATCTAAATCGCACCGCAAATGTTTGAACAACAATAAAAAAAGAATGGAAGAGATCGAATTGGTGTAAACGAATTTGTAGTCATACACAAAGACGATTTGTTGCATTTAGAAATTTACGATCATATACGGCGCGCGTAAAACAAAACGCTTTACTTGTAATGAAAGTGTGTGAAAATTGTTAGTAGCTTGTACCATTAGCATAATTAAATTCAATTAGAAAGTAATACACACATTGGTATACACTGCATATACACATATTACCTTCCATTTGTTGTAATATGGTACCATTTTTATTTCATCATATTTATTGGGTGGGCAGCAGATTAAATTTTATTGTGCAAAAAATGCGACAAGTTTTAATTATCAAACTCAATTAGAACCTATATGATTAGTGTAGGTATACCATTTGTTGTAATGGTCGAAGCTCCGATTATGAAATTCACTTATTACAGATATATAATACTGCACACATACCATTTGTTGTAATGGTACCATGTTTTTTGATTATTATTCATTGGGTAGCAGATTAAATTTTATTATGCAAAAAATGCGACAAGCTTTAATCATCAAACTTAGAATACATATGATTAGTGTAGGTATACCATTTGTTGTAATGGTCGAAGCTCTGATTATGAAATTCACTTATTACACATATATAATACTGC
>JARJDW010014924.1:0-12152 GCA_030264715.1 Adinopsis sp. GC000173 | reverse complement strand
TTTTTTATTTTTATTTTACTACTTACCACAATTCAAGCAAACATGTCAAAATGAATAATTAACATCACATGTCCACGTACGAGTGCGCTGGATGAGCGCATTTGCCACAATATTTTACTACTTATTATCTTAAATAATATAGTAGAAAATGTATTTTAATATTTGATTGTAAAGGAATTTCATTCGATTGACGTTTTATATTATTAACAATAATATTGCGAACCAAAAAAAAAAGAATCAAAACGCACTAGAATAAAGAAACATGTAATGATTAAATTAAAACGATTAAGACATTCCAGTTCTATAAATTTTTTTATTTATATTTACATATTGTTTATTTTATCATATATTACATAGTTTTGATTCTTTTACATTTGCTGGTAAAGCTGCTTTACCACAGTCTGATACTTTACTCCAATATCAGCATAATTTTATTAATTCTAATCTTTTTAACGCTTAGAAAATTTTGATTGCATAAATAATTTTACGCAAAGTTATTCTATTCTTAAGATATGTATTAAAGGTGCATAAAGAATGAGTATTAAAAACCGCTTGTATTAGTAGTAAAGAATTGAGTTGTGGAATAGCAATCTAAGCATTTAGGAATGAAATTACGGAAAAAAATCATTTACACATATTGTAAAAAATTCTTCTTTCTTCTTTCAAGTGCATTCAATATTTTACTACTTATTATCTTAAATAATATACTAGAAACTGTATTTTAAGATTTAATAGCAAAGGAATTTCAGTCGATTGACGTTTTTTTTATTATTAACAATGACATTGCAAAACAACAAAAAAACCAAAACGCACTTTAATAAAGAAACATGTAATGATTAAATTGAAACAATTAACACGTTCCAGTTCCACACAAAATTCTAACGCTTGCGTAATAATTCAAGTTTAATAAAGTGCTGTTTTTAAGCTGTTTTCGCAATCTATAAGCTAAAACCCTATTAAAAATTTATACAACCATTTGGCTCGTTAATTTCACGATAATATGAAAGTGTTTAAAATTTCCACAGATTAAAAAAAAACTAATGCATTTTCTAGATTTAGCTTCTAATTGATTTTTATTCCAGCGCTCTTATAAATTGCACAACACAATAAATTATTAATTATTAATAAAATATTTATATGGTAGATAAAATAAATTAAAATTCAATAAATTCAAAACGATGGCGGATATTTATATTATAAGGCAGGAGAAAATAATTAAAATTTACTATGATAATATTCACACACAGAACTATTTTACGGCCATATAAAATTTCGTAACAAATAAATACTGTAGTTTTAAACAATAAATCAATAGACGTTTACGCAAACTTTATTGTTCTGGATTTGATTAATGTTGAATCTATTTTTAATTATAATACAGTTGGAGAATTGTTTGAGATTCATAGTTTTATTTTATATGAAAAAAAATCAAACTACATTTAGTTATCAGTTTTAGTTTAGAAAAAGAACATATTTAGAAGAATTACAATTTTAGCTAATTAAGATTGTGTGTTTCTAAGTGGATATTTGCTGCAAGTTTGAAAGATCAACTCAGTAGCAAGCAGAAATAAAAATTTTAACCCTTTGCATTCTGTAATTTGGACCCTAACTTAGTATATTCATCAAATGAGGCTGTGTAAAAATAAATAAATATTGCTTTATAATTGTCTATAAACTTTAATCAGTAATAATATTCCAAAAAAGGTAAAACTAACATATACCTAAATACTAAGTAAAGTTTCAATGAGCTGTGACCATAAAAAACATAAATATTGCTATAACAAAATTGGTAGTGTCCAGGCAGCTTCACCAACATGAACATATAGTGATATTGTTTCTTCATTTAATTTTATATATAAACACATCCTAATCAACCCATAAAGGACTCTATATAAAAGTAACATAAGAACAACAAATAAATGCAATAAAAGGAATCTAAATGATTTTTATTGAACATAATGATGAAATGTCTCCTAAACAGCGACATAAGAGTGCAAACGGTTAATAATATTATGTAACTATTACATTGCAAGAATAGCCATGTTTTTGCTTAGTATAAGTCGCTATACAGCTTACCCAGACTGATATGGAATATGACACTTTTTAAATTTTTATACTCCATTTTAGCAAAAAAAAACAATATTTTAATATACACTCATTGTAATTATGACAGCCATCTACTCTTCAATACAGATTCAAATTTTGACTCCGATTTCATGTATTGTATTGCTTGTATTATGACTGCGCCGCAATTCATAGTGTTGATTGTTAGAATTCATAGTACATCATATATATACGTACCGAGAACTGCAATTATTCCGCTAAAGAGCCGTATGTTTTGGCGAGCTGTACAGTTTGACCATGCCTGATATATAATATTATATTGATTGTATAATTGTGTTATATTAACAATAAACAAATTTATCTATGTTGTTGTCTCTAAAGGACAGCTGTTATATATATACTAATAAAACTAATAATATTTATAATATATTCGTTTCATAATGCCAGTCTAGTTTAACTTTAAAAACAATATCGTTTTTTGCCGATCCTTTTCGTACCCACTATTTGAATTGAAGTTATCCGGATACTTTGAATACATATTTACTTTAATTTAGAAAAAGTAAAAAGTTTCTCTAAAATTTTTGAATGAAAATGCACATTTTGTGCGAGCAAGTAACGAGAGATAGTTCGATTTGTGAATGAAAGTTTTACTTTCGGAATAAAAATGCTGAAATTGGTGTTGTGTTATCTATAACGCGCATGCATATGAATTATAGTAAAAAGTTCCTAGCAACTTTTGAAAAAGTTATTATTTTTAAAAAGATATTATCTAAAAAGACTCTCTTACCGTTTTATTTCCCAAGTTTCTAACTCGACAGCTGAGATAAGCAGACTTGCCGACTAAAGCGGTGACGTTACGAGGAGTCATTGCATCAAAATATGGCTCAAAGCGATTTTGAGCAGATGCTGGAGCCCCCAATGGGGGTAGTGTGCCACTTTCGGGTAGTGCATTGAAACCGCTTCCTCCTGCAGTTTGGACACCTCCTTTTACCAATAATACACCTGCAAAATAACAATAAAAGTACATTCAATTTGCAATCATATACAATTGAAGCACATTAGATGCGCGATTATATCGTTCTTATGTTCTTTGAGAAAACCTTCGAGAACTTTATGATATAAAACATGTCCACGAAATACACATACACATATGTATATATTTCACTTATTTATAAACTACGTTAGCAAAAAAAGTGCATGTATCAAAACAGAACAGAAGCATAAAACCAACATCTGCAATTGTAAAAAAACTATTTCAAATAGACTAAATATATAAATAATATTTACAATTGTAGAATTTATTATTTCTGCAATGTGGCTGGAAAAAGGAGCAAATAAAAATGTATTCAGCACTGAGACAATTCCCTCGTATTATTTATAATATACAACTAGCAAAAACATTGTTATTCGCTTCATGTGCAAAAATCCACGACATCTTAATTTAATTTTTAATTAAATGTTACATTCAAATATTCCAAAAAGGCAATATCGTTTTGTTTCACAATACTTAAAAAAGCAGTTAAAGATGTAGGTTGGAATAATTATTACAATATATTATTATAATGTGAATACGCTGTTGAATTAAAGAAACAATACATTTCTTAGATTGTAAATTGCGATATTTGTTATTATAAACTGTATTATCTGCAGTTAATAGCAAAAGTTATAGTAATAGCATGTTATAAAGTATTTCTCAGTATCGAAAGTTGTATGTGGAACGTAATTTTACTTTTTCGTTACTAATTGCATATTCCAGCAGGTTGTAAAGATAAGTTTTATTTGCGAAAATTTGAATTTGACTTAATTGCGAATCATATCTGAGTTATATATTGTATTGAAGTTTTATTAATCCTTAACTTATGGAATATTTTGTATATTGATTTAGCATTTATAGTATATATTTAATGTTGGCAATAGAAAAGAAAGAGCGGAATTTTATCGTATCGAAAGTAATGCATTATTAATAGATACGATTTAAATAAAATATTAATAAATAATATTGGAGTAATCAAAGTATTGCAGAACAAAAAAAAATTATCGACGGATCTTATTATAAAGTAGAATGAATATTTTCTATTGATAGTAACCACATATTTCATGTATATATTAAGTATTGAATATTCTCTATTGTGTAGGAGAAAGCATTTATATTGGTCATACTCTCCGACATGAACAAAGTTGTTGTAACTAACAATGAGAAAAATGTTTCCTATTTCCTTTATGTATTATATTCCACGTACACAAAGTAAATTCAGGGGGAAAAATGTGTCATCAAACATTTATCATTCGTTTGTTTTGCAGTATTTTGCCATGTACGTACAAAAAAATAAAACAACAATAATAGTAACAATGCAATACAATCGATTCTCATAGAAAACTAGTTAATTACAATATTGAAAAAGTATGTTTCCCTGAATTGTTAATTACACACTAGTGGATGTTTCAACCATTTAGGTAGTAGCTGTACAATACACAAATTAAAAATTATAATTTCCATGCATGCATAGAACAAAATTATACGTCTTCATTTGTTTTGAAAATATTGCAAACACTATTGATGTATAAAATTATGGTAGCTGGATTTGCATAAATGAGAAATCAAAAATATAAACACATCGACATGATTAATATGATGTATGCAATTGCACGAATCATTTTTTAAGCGTTGTTTTTGTTAAATATTGTAAGTTTGATTAAAATGTGTGTATAAATGATCATTGAAATAAATGAATAGAAATAAATGGTATGAATTTAAAGTATTAATAATAGTTATAATGCAATACAATCTATTCTCTTAGAAAACTAGTTAATTACAATATTGAAAAAATATTTTCCCTGAATTGTTAATTATAGACTATATGATGTTTGAACCATTTAGGTGGCAGTACAATACACAAATTAAAAATTATAATTTCCATGCATGCATAGAATAAGATTTTACGTCTTCATTTGTTATAAAAATATTTTTGCTCGTCAGTAAATGTTGCAAACACTATTGATGTATAAAATTATAGTAGACAGATTTGCATAAATGAGAAATCAAAAATGTAAACACATCGACTTGATTAATATGATGTATGCAATTGCACGAATCATTTTTTAAACATTGTTTTGGTTAAATATTGTAAGTTTGATTAAAATGTATGTATGGCCATTGAAATAAATAAATAGAATTAAATTGTATGAATTTTAAGTGTTTTAACACCTATATTGCGTATGCATAAACTATGGAGCATAAAATTACCTGTTTGAAGTATTTATATATAATTTAATATCAGGAATCAAAAATATAAACACATAGACATGATTAATATGATGTATGCAATCGCACGAATCATTTTTTAAATGTTGTTGTTGATAAATATTGTAAGTGAAATTTCAAAATGGTTTGATTAAAATGTGTGTATGAATGGCCATTGAAATAAATAAACAAAATTAAATAGAATTAAATTGTATGAATTTAAAGTATTTTAACACCTGTATTGCGTATGCACAAAATTACCTTTTTGAAATATTTCTATATAATTTAATATATATAAATAGTATAATTATTATGCGATAGTATTGTGAAAATCGGTGTTTAAGATAAATAAAAATTCCTGGAAATACTTAATAATAATAAAAGCTAAAAAAGCGTTGCATTTTATTTCATTCCACGTTAAATGAAAAAAACATGCAAATGCAAGGAAGTTCAAACTTTGTTTCAGGTCAACATTTATTTTTTTCCCATTCTAACGTTGTACTAGCAGCGCAATTCAAAATTATTTGTTGTTAAATAAATATTTATATACGCTGCAATTTGTAATCAAAGTATCATTCAGGGTAAAAAACAACTTTAATACAACAACAAAGCGCATCTATATTTTTATGCTAAATATTAGTTAGGACGTGCTATGAAATATTTTTGCGAGTCAAAATGTTGTTTTAACAATTTTATTTTAAGCATTGCATTTATGAAATATGCATGAGCAATAATAAAAAAATGTACATCCTAATTAAGACTACTGCAAAACTTTACAATAAAATAATTAAAAACAATTGTTGAGGAAAAAAGTGTTCGTGTCATAGAAAATTTTAATTAAGCTTACCGCAAGTGGAATTATTATTCATTTGTATATATTCTTGATTTTGATTACAAACAGAGGAAAAGCGATGTAGGAAAAATTGTAAATAGATTGAAATTTCTGAATAATTAACGTAACATTTGCATGAAATGTAAAATCATAAAAAACATTTGGTGCAATTTTTTATGCCTATTAAATATATACTGATACAATATTTTGCATGCTATGTTTGATAGATTCCAGATTAATTATACTTTTTAATAACATCCTACAAAAAATCATACATTCTCATCTGCATTTGCGAAATATACATATGTATGTTTTTATTAATTTTTTTGCAGAAGGATACTTCAATATATCGAATTTTAAAATAGTTAATTTCATCAATATTTTTTATGGAAAAGCTTCACTGCACTATTTTAATATTAGACAATCAAATACAGTTATTTTTGGGTAAAATTGGAGAGTCAGCCATTATTATTTATTGAGGGTGTTTTTAATTAGAAACATTTAGGTAGTCAGAAAAAATTTCAGGTCAAGAGATTGCGGAAGAATTTGGCTATTACGAACATTTTGACATCACTTGTAAATCGTTCAACTCTAATTGCAGATTCACTATAATGCAACGTTATTTTATTTATATTTTTTGGACTGATTTATATTCCATAAAGTGTTACCTATCACCACATGAAATAGAATTGTCTTGCCCTTCAATGAATACTAAATACAATAAGTGTCACTAATTGAACATAATCTCGATTGATATGAATCTGCACTTTATTACTATCTACGAAATTTTCATACATTATAATTTCCTGATAATTTCCATTGCACTTCACATCCTATGTTTTGCCAATTACTCGATTATTGTCACAGCCTATGTCATTTATTCGCCAAAAAAACAAATTTAAATAAGCAATACAGCACATTAAGAAAATTAATTGAGTTGGAGAAAGTTACAAGCTATTAGATTGGCACAATTGCGATATCAAATCGTTGGATAAATTTTTAATCAATAGAAATTTTCTTCAAATCAAATTACCTAATGCTAGAATAATAGACAATAATTAATAGTGGTATTAAATTTTTTATTCAAGCTATGCTTACATTAATTAGCATTGATTAATTCGCCAAATCGACTAGTTTAATTAAGCCATGCAGCTTTATATTTGCTAAATCTATTAGATATTGAAATTAACATTTACAATTTTCGGTTACTATCGGGAGCAAACTTAATAATAGTTAAACTGAAATGAAACTTGCAATTTATTAATTGATTATGCACACTTAGGCGTTGTTTATTAAATTCATATACCAATTTGCATAGTTACTTCATCATACCAAGTGGAAAAAAACGTAGCAACGTTCGCAAAATAAATTGTTTTAAGTTTGTAGCAACGTGCAAAAAAAGGGCGAGCGCTGAAAAATTACTTAATAGAATTTGTTACACATTAGTTTTATTAGCAAAAGATGGATTAAAGCAAAGAAACTTTACAAATCCCTTGATATGCATTTAACTGTAAATTTAAATTTTAAATTTTTTCTACTGATATTCAAAGCAGCCATGCAGCTAGAGCTATACATAAAAAATGTAAAATGCGCCACTACATTGACTGATGGCAGCAACATACTAAAACTAAAAATAAAGTTGCCGTTATATAAATAATAACAGCGATTTACCAGTTGCTGGTGCATTCGACAAATTGCTAAAAATTTAATGAATAAATGCGCAAAAAATCGGTGATATGAACTGTTTACTGCCTGCGAATTATTTTTGTGCGAAAACATCAATATAGCATATAGCAAAATTGCACGCATTTTGTTCGAATCTATGTGTCAAATTGTTAGAGTCAATTCATTACATATATAGCAAAAACGTTATTAATTTACGTATTAACCGGATTAAATTAATGAAAGGGTTTTGTTTTAAATATATCCGTACGTATTGCTGGAAATGACTAATTTAATAAAGTAGATTCAGTTTAAATTTCCTCAAACAATTATATTAATAAACAATATTTTTGATTAAACAGGTTATATAAAAATAAAAATTGAATAAAATCGATGTTTCATTATGTTTTATAAAGTTAATTAGTTTTTTTTTCGTTTGATAATGAAATGAAATCAAGATTTAATAATTACTTTTATTATTCTTTTATAATTTGGTATTCAAAGCAATAAAAAAGGTGTACTGAAGGCTAATTAGATTTTATTATCATGATGAATTTACGCTTAATGAATAATTGAAGAAACATAATTTTTTTTAAAAAGCAATGATTCAAAATTAAACATTGCTTCCTGTAAAAATAAATTAGCGATAAATTTGCGCCATATTTAATCTTATCAATATTATGATAATGCGTTGCATTACACACTATTTCTCATAATAAATTCTTTTTTATATGTAAATATGCATCGCGATAATGCTTTGATTATTAATTTAAATCTTGATTGTGCATTGTAATTGCATTATATATTAATAATTTCACTAAGCTTATTGATATTATTCAAAACAAAAATGCTTTATGCTAAAATGCACCCATACAATGTATTCATAATTCATTTGCAGATTTTATTAAATAATTAAATACTGATTTAAAGCCTATTGTATGATTTAGCAATAATTTTAAAATTATTACGCTGGTTAATTATTACTTATATAACTGAATTGTAGTTTTAAATCTCTGCATTAATCATAAAATCCATCATAAATTTTTAATTATAATTATAATAAACTGTTAATAAATAACTACTTTAAGATTAACAACATGTTGTGATAATATAATGTTTATGATTTTTAAAATAAAAATGATATCTATTGATAATGTCAAAAAATATTAGTTCGAATATTGAAAATCATAATAAATCGGAAAAAATCTGTCCTACGAAACACCCTTCGTCTTGCGAATAGCGACGGACATTTCGTCTTGAGAGATTTCACTATAATTGAATTTAAAATTAGGTAACTTGATAAACATCTGATTTAGTTAGCCTAAAATGTTATTCAAAATTTATTTTTTGTTTCATCTAGTATACTTGTAAATTTCATACGCTTTAAGCTGGTTGAGAGGTTTTCTTGTTAGTCAGCTGTGTAAAAATTCTGCAAAAACGATGTTATCTTTGTGATTTTCATCATTTAGTTGGATAGCTTAGTTGGCTCTGGTTTTTTTAATGTAACTGCTGATAAGTTTTGTTCAATCTGCCAAGTGTTAAAGCATTCACAATTATTATAAGATATATGAATTAAAATAAATAATTAAAAGTGTCATATATGAAATAAAGATATCCACAAGCCAAATAATCCTAAAGACTGGTGGTGGAAAACCCTTGGGCAGGTCAAAATTTAGTGCTAACACAATCATGAAATTAACAAAATAACGTAACTGAATGACAAAAACTAAGGCAAATTATTAGATTTAATTACTTAAGCAAAAAATTACTAAAAAATCACTCTTTTTAAATTTGAACAAATCTAAATGATTACGCCGTTGATATGGAGGCTCTTAAACAGATCAAAACTTAAAAGTGTGGATTCACCGTTCGTTCATAAAGCTGCTTCCAATTCTATTAAACTTCTTCACAATATTCATTCTATTACTCGCAAATACAAATAAATTTTTAATAAAATATCGCTTTTGTTTAATTAATTAATAAATTCATATGATAGCGAAATATTGAATTAAATTATTTGTTGATTTACTAAAATTAAAATATGAAAAATTACAATAAGTAATGCGAGCTCTAAATGTAGTGTAAAAATATATTTTGAAATAATTTTCAGCAAGATTGAACTTCAATAATTTGCAGCAATAAATAAAAGATTGACAAATTGTGAACGTTTGAGCAAACGTTCTATAAATCTAGAATTAGGTAAATATTTGATAGGGCTAATAAACTAACAACATGTTGACAATTTCTTTATTAATAAATATTATTGTGATTGAGTTGTGTTGTGCAATTATTTATAGGTAGTAGATGCAAAGGCAACAACCAATTTCCGTACATAAAATTTGTATTTACGATCAAAAGGCAAAGACATCAATATCTTTAGATATTTTATGATATTTGAGTAAATGGTAGGTCAGGACTTAGCATTCTGTCAACGACAAAAATAGCTATCGGATATTTTACTATGTGGAAAAGAAAGTCAAGCTCAACACAAATCAGAAAAAAAGTAATACATTGTTTTTGACTTCAAAACATCAATTCCTCTATAAACACTCCTCAAAACTTTACAAAAATATCAAAGCAGAAAGCGCAGATAAACAACGAAATGCAATAAAAAACAACTTTAAATAAATTCGTTCGCTTCTTGTGTGTGTGTTTGTGTGTGTGTGTGTGTATTTGTATGTGTGTGTTTGTGTATATGTGCATTTTGGAGATTTATTAAATGTTTGCATCGATTTCAATAACGGTTAGGAAAATATATCTTATCTGGGAAAAATTATTTTTTACATTATTAAGGGTGAGAGAAAAGCAATAACGGTTGCGTGAAAAGTCTTTTTGATAGATAAGCATATTGCAGTTGTTTTTTTTTTCGTTGGAGTCTACATTATTGAACCAGATGTATGTTCCCTGTTGAGTTCAACTTCAATTTTCTCATATTTTCATACATTTTCTTCTTTGTTATTTACATCTTTTACGCTTTAAACCTTTTTTGACCTTTTTTCCTCTAACATTTACATTATTACAATTTAACATATGTGTGAGTATGTGTATAAAAGAATGCAAGCGAATTTTATATTTACAAATTGTGAGTTATTCATTTGTATAAATTACTTTACTTTAACTGCAATTGCTATTTCAACATTTTCGTTTCTAGTTTGGATAACACGGTAAACTATAATAAACATTGCGTCTGCAAATGCAGAATGTTTAACCAAACAATAATTTACCACAATAATTAACCACAAAAAAACTGTAAGGTTATTTGTTATTTCAAATTACTTTCTAGTTAACACAAATCTTCCTTTCACATTTATCTTACTATCAAATTAAAAATTCTTCAATGTAAATATTTTATACGCATTTAATAGAATTTCGCATACGAAAGCAAATGCGAAACGCATAATTTATTTAAAACACTAATCTAAAATAATACTGAAATATCCAATATTGTTTCTTTTTTCATTGAAGGAAGAAAACCCCAGAGAAATAAATGTTCTAAACTTCACATGCTTTTATACACGTTTTTCTACATTTTATACTTAAAGCTGTATAGTTTTAAACCCGATAATAAAATTGTAATTGTTATTAACGATTTCGTAAAAAATGTTTTTGAGGCTTGTCTTTTCGTTACGACGTTTTCAGTGATTTGTTACTCAAAATTTGTTTTTTGTTTCATCTAGTATAGTTGTAAATTTCATACTTTTTAAGTAAGTTGAGAGGCTTTCCTGTTAGTTAGCTGTCTAAGAATTCTAGAAAAACGATGCTATCTATGAGTTTTTTTTATTATTTAGTAGTATATTTATGTATATGATGATAAGTATTCTTTGGCCATAATGTTGAAGTTTTTTCAATCTGGCTAGTACTAAAGTATACCGCGTGACAATTATCACAACGTACAGGAATTAAAATTTCCACCTTTTTATACTTAAAGCTGTATATTTTGAAACCCGAATATAAAATTAACAAAAGAATAAAATGGTAATTATTATTAACTATTTCGTAAAAAAATGTTTTTGAGATTCATGTTCTCATTACGACGTTTTCAGTGAGTTGTATACCGGTAGCGTAAAATGTTACCTGTAAAATAGCAACCCTGGATTACAATATACGAGTATGTTTAGTTGGAATTTAAGCAAAATTTAATTATATTATATATGAAATAATGTCGGAGGTTAGTTTAAAATGTCATAGGTATGCAAACTTTTAAATAATGTAAGTTAATTTTGCGGTTTAGGTGTGTGGTTGGTCTAAAGACGTAAAAATGCATAAATATTAGTGGTTATTAAAGCTTGACTTATAATAAATGCTTTTAATTTGTTACTAAAACAATGTTTTCATAAAGATTGTGTAGATAAA
>JARJDW010014921.1:0-12968 GCA_030264715.1 Adinopsis sp. GC000173 | reverse complement strand
AAAAAAAACAACTTTCTACGTTAAAAGAATCACGGTCAACTTTCTGTTTTAGATTTTCAATTGGTATATATATAATTTATATATTTATGTCAGATTTCATTTGTTCATTTCACTTTTTGGAAGGGTATATTCTCGTAATCGAAACGTATAGTCTCGTATGTTGGAAACAACACACTTCCCACTTCAGTATTTCTTCTATTCTATAGGATCGATAACTTGCTACGTTTATCTGTATTACCGCGCCTATATTGGCAAGTACTCATTCTACTTATGAAGCGTACCTTGTCTCCAACATACGAAACTATTAATTTCGAATACGAGAATATGCCCTAAGGGATTACTTACTACAAATCAAAGAGATCTTCGCTAATCGTGCATAGATTGCAAAAAAACGTGCAGAATGGTAAAGCGATTCGTTTTTTTTCCGTTCTACTCTCGCAAATTTCATACCGCGACATGCCGTGTGGAATCGTGTAGTGCTTTGCGCCGAAGAAACCCTGCTGACACACCCATGCTTCGACCACGTTGATGACGCGATTGAAATAGTTCGCAAATGGGTTATCGCCGGTGGGAAAGAATGGAAACTCCGACTTGTAAACGTACTCAACCACTTCCGGCAGTTCGAAATTCACTTGCGACACGGATCTACTTCGCATTACTGCTTCGGTTTCCTGAAACGCGTTAAAAATGTGTGAATTTTAAGAACTTTCACATTTTACATAGCGATTTAGAGCACAAGTATGTTGTTATTAAAGATATTGATTACATTTGAAAAAGAAAGTAAGATTAATTATTACACGCAAGTCCTTTATAGAAAACCCTGCTTTGGTGCCATAATTACGAAAATACTAACAAACATTAAACTTATAAAGAATTGAAACATTGCGATATTATGCTAATTAGAAAAATTTGAAAAAACATAATTTGAAAGATTTGTTTTTATGTGGGTCAAATATAACATCAAAAATATTTGCCAATTTTGGAAGAAAATAATTACCTAATAGAAAATAATTAAATGGAAAGTAAAAATAGAACTAAAATGTAAACATGTTGAGAAATTATTGGTAAAAATAAAGATACTGATGCTAAAGATCTTATTATTTTCTTGCGATTGCAGTTTCTAAGAAGAATTGTACAAAAAATACGAAACGAATATATTACCATAACTTAGAACAATTTCCTAATAGGATAAGCTATAAAATTTCATTGTACACGTAAAATTCTGAAGAACCGGTATAAAACATAGGATATTAATTGATTAAAATAAGTTTCTTGTTTTTATCGCAAACTCTTTACTTTAATTTCTAAATGCATACGCATTTTGACTACTAACCATCATTAGAAAGTTGTCAAGTCTTATTTTAATCAGATATTACATACCGATTGAGTTGGTTGTTGGTTGTATACATCCACATCGTATTTAATTCGTAGATATTCAACGCAATTATATACTGTAAGGTATGTATTTTCAGCACCTCCTATCATAGATATTTGACAAAAACCACCGCACATACATTGTACATTCAAGAAACTATCCATTATATTAATGTTATTGCAATAGTACAATATTTTAATGTTGCGATGGTGTTCATTTTTCCCGTTATTCTCGCACGTTAAAGTTACGTTCGCATTATCACAGTCGAGAGTAAGAAAACAACGCGGTCGATGATATTTGAGCTTAATTTTGACGAACTTGACGATCTTGAAGTCGAGAGGAATGTAGCCAAAGTAGATCGGATCATCGGGAAAGATAAACGTCGGTTGATAGTATGTTCCATTGAAGTAGAGATAATTGTGCACATCTTCGTTATAGTCGTCTTTGATGAAAACGGGAATACGCATCTCGTACCTTCTGTATTCGTGTGGGCGAAATCTCATCTTGAAAGTGAATGGTGACATTTGACTGCTGAGCTCAACCACAATAGCAAAGTCATCCTGTTTGATAATTTTGCCACCTTGAGCGTCACAAAGTTCAAAGGGCAGACGGAGCTGGTCCAAACGTAGGCACAGTCTTAAGGGAGCGAACGGAGTGGCTGCCAGTGTAATTGTATGCTCGTTGACTGTTGCGTGCTTGTCGTTGTCGTAATAATGAAAGAAATAACTCCACGACTTGATGTGCAATTTATGTGGAAAGGTGTTCGTATAGATTCGCAACCGAGGAACTAGTCCTTCTATCTCCTTATCCTTCTTGACAGCCATATTATGAACGCCGTTTACGCTCATCGGGAGGTGAAAATTCTTAATCTCTGGATAAGATGGATAGTAATGGATATAGAAGCAGGTCCCCGTGTAGGGCTTTATGGACTGGCAGTTATTCTTCATGAAGTATCGTGACTCCTCATGTTCGCTTATATACAGCTCGGACAGTCTTTCCACGCTGAATGTAACCTGCGCCGGCACTGGACTCGTGTTGCGCAACGAGAATTTTTTAATGTCGAAACCGCTCGCCGCAATCTTGCGAAATAGTAACTGCTCATCGATCAACAATTTTGGAAATATTCCAATACCCCTAATGGTGAGATATCGCGCTCTTGCATCACCGAAGTGAATACCCAGCTGACAGTCGAACATCAATTCAGCCGATAAATTTGCAGTGACTTTCAGCCATTGTACGACATTCGGTATGAGTACTCCTTCCCTTGGCTCAATGTCAATACCATTAGGTATCCAACCATATGACGTGCATCGAAAGGTGACTGCCTGTTTGCAACAATTCTGCACCGGAAGGTACCTACTAGTTGGAACGCCAATCGCTATTACGCCAAAATTGACATGTTCCGTAAACAGAAAATCAATGCTCCCTTTATTGACTTTGATGCGGTACGACAAATGTTTGCCACCGATTTTGATCATCAGTTCGTATGTTCCATAGGGATTACTCTGTACCTTATGCGGATTGATACCTATGAGGCAGGCAAGTCTGTTACGCGAGTGCACAACACCTTCCATCGGATCGAGAATAAAATCATCCGTGCTGATCCACTCAAACGAAACATCCTCATTTAGCTTATTGTGGAATTCAATAAATTTGTACTGGTAATCCCTTTCGGTAAATTCTAGCTCGCTGGGCGTAATTTGCAGTTGCGCTTGCACAATGTTTGCGGTGACTGTTGTCTCAAATACGTGGCATTCGTTTACGATAATATCGAGTCTATAGCTTTGTTGTCCAATCAGATGCGCGTGGATGTAATATCCTAGCTTGATCGATTGCTTCTTTTGAACAATAAAACGAGTGCCTTCCGTCATCCGATAGTATTGCTGCTTTTGTGGCTTTAGAAAGAGACGCAATTCAACCAGGTTGTCATTTTTCACCACGAGTAGAATCTTTAGCCATGATTTCGGTACAATCTGATAAAAAATAATATAAATTAGGCATTTTATATCAATATGGCTAGGTAAAGTAGTTTTTAAACTTTGTCGAGTCATAGAACTTTTAAATCTTTAATATTTCTATTGCAAATCCTCTTAAATCAGGAAAGTAGCACACAGTACTGTGTGTAATTTTCTGGCTTTACGTAAAATGTCAAATTTTAGATTTATTTGAGATACCTCTAAGTCGTATTTTACATTTTGCATTTAATTTGTTACATATTTGAATTCTTTGCCGTATATTTTTTAATTTCCCAGAACTCTTCGGAAAATTTTACGGAACTTTAGGGTTCCGCGCAATAGTTTGAATATCAATGGTTTAGAAGATAGAGATTCAATTCAAAAATTTTCGAACAAGTTGAATTCTAATATTAAATTTTACTTCGATATTTTCTATTACGTACCTTGAAACTCCGAATTACTTTGTTAATTGCTTAATTCAAAAATTGCATTTCAAATAAATTTAGAACTTATAAGAAATTTTGGGTTCGTTTTGAACTGATTCTGAACAGTCCTTTTTCAAAGGTAAATATCATTCTCGAACTGCTGGCCAATAGCTTTTATTTTATAAAACGCTATAATATGATATGGATATGAATTACGGGACGAATTATATTCGGAACTGAACTAATTTCGAATTAATTCAGAACTGCGATTGGGAATGAACCTTATAGTCATAGTGGCTTTTATTTCTACGACTCTTATTGCAACGGATTAAGTTTAAAAGTTACATTTTTTCTTGACTTACACGATCAATAAAATAATTTCGTGGCTCGATGGTGATATTTAGCAATTGTTGAGGGGTGAGCGGTATAAAATTAGCGCATTCGCGCTCAGGTTCATTCACGTTGCTGCTGGTCGTCGTAGGCACACAGACTATTGTATTCTTGTGCAGCAATTCAAGGTCTGTTTGCTTGACAAGTGGGCACTTCATTGCATAGTTGCGTATAAAATTCCGATAATAATCCTTCGCGTCTTGTTGCAAAGCTATTTGCTTCGCAGTCAATTCAAATTCGTTTGATCTATTGCATACTCGCGGCAATCCTGCGTAGATTGTTTTACAACTATTAAAAAGGTTTATGAATAATTTTGATTAACATAATTTTGTTTTGTACGTACGCAACCGCGCTCTTCCATCGACGCAACGCTCTTGGCCGATCGTCGGGTAAGCCAAGAATCGGATTTTCCTTAAGAAGCTGCTGGTAGATATCCTTGCGTGGCTGCGGTGTCCCCTTCGGAAACGTATAATCCTTTGCTAAAATTTCTTTAGACTTACCCGGCGCTGTAACAACGCGTTGGTGAATTGAGATCGGTACAATCATCTCGCCAATCTTCTGCAGCAGGTTATTCTTGCGCGGCTGGTCGTAGTGCAGTAGATCAAATTGAATCGTCGTATTTATAGGATGATATGACTGTGCCGTGATTATCACCGTTACATCAATGCTCCGCCGGGCTGCTATTGTGATCTCCGGCGGTTCAATGGCGACGAAAGCAATCTTGTTATAGCGCAAAGTGATTGGTAGATGCTTGGAGCAATTTTGAAAATTGAGAACGCGTTTTGCAGGTACCTTCACGTCTAAATTGCGTAGTGTGAGCTCGTTAGGCGTGATTATTACATTTGGTGATTCGGCGGAACCGTATAGCATAACATTAACATATCTATTTTGTTCGTTACCCGTTGATGCATATGCATGTTCTTCAACTTCTTCTTCATCAACATAATCGTCAAAAGTTGTGCCCTCTAATGAGTTAGGATAGATAAATGTAGTATCTTGAGTTTGATGAGATAAACTTAAGTTTATTTTCTAAAATACTAGGGTGATCCCAAAAGTCAATACCCGAAGCCTAAGCGGAAATAGTGTTAAAAATTATTTGATTCTAAATTACAATTGTTAGTTGTACGTTCTTTAGTATCTATAGTCAGCTATACCGACATCAAAATTTTAAAAATATTGTTGTCTATATCGAAATATGAAAACAAAAAATTATAAGCTTTTGGGATATTGACATGAGATAAATTTTTCTAATAAAATTCTGTTTTACGCTGGTTTCTAACTAGCTTAGACTTAACTCAAAACAATTAAAAACATTAAAATTATATTTAAAAAATGGTACTTGTTTAGAATACAGTCCTCACCTCAGAAATTGATAATTTTATAGTCAATCGACGCGTTTTTTAATTCCATGCAACTTTTTTCTTTGACAAAATCGACTCACTCCCAAAGGAAACGAGATAGATAAAAGCAAAAGACAAAACCGAAAGCTGAGATGCCAAATTATTTAGAAAGTAATTTGAGTAAAGTGGCATAATTACACGATTTATCTCTTTTTTCAACTTATTTAGAAAAAAAGTTCATGCAAAATTTGCAGCTAAAGCCGTACACGTCACTTTACATTTACTTAAAATTCTAACCTTTAAATAGTAACTAATGTCAAGATTGACGATATTAATTAAAGACAAAATTCAATTGTCCATTTTTTTTGTTTGGCATTGAAGAAACGTATCAAACGTGTCTTCTATTTGATTACTGCGAAAATTGAATAAAAGTAAGGTAAAACGCGATAGCGACACTGGTTATACGTGATGTTAAAGTAAAAATTACCCATATTTATTGTTCCACGCGAGACCGTGGAAGACACACGGATTAGACGTTCAAAAATTTCACCTATAAATGAATATAAATTAAGATATTGCATGGGGTTGTGTCACTATGACAGATTACCATCGTAATCGTCGGGATTCAAATCGCGGCAAAACACTTTATTAATGCGCATCATAACTAAATGGTAGCCGTCCTCCTTGGCGTACTTCTTTTGCGGCTCGAACGTAAATGTAAACATGCGCACATCGTTTTCAAACAGGCGCCCCTCCTTCGGTTGGACACGAAACTGGTTGTAGTCCGTATCAATGTTCGGTGCGTCGACAAAGTTCTACAAGGAAAAGTATAAAATAGGAAAAATGTAAAATAGCAACCTACGAATATGTTCATCTGCTTGACGCCGGTGATGCAAAAGATCGACTGTATCTGGCTGGCGTTCTTCAGCAGAAGAATCTTTCGCGACGAAAGGCCGTAGTAAGTGATCGGAAAGTGTAAGAACTTGAAGCTCTTCATGTTGAAACGCGCCTGCGTTTCGATGTGGCCGTGGCGTGCCGTCACCGTCAGCTGCATGCACATCGGCACGTTGGATATAATCCAGAACTCGGACGTGTACGTGCCTTCCTTGAGAATGGTCAGATCGATGCGCACTTCCATGCTGCTTTTTGCCTGCAAATACAAGTGTGTAAATTTATTTTCTAAAGTATGCTGTTTGGAATTAGAATACCAAAATGATGCCCTTCATCGGTTCGATCATCATATTGAGTTCATTGGGGCCCAGATCGATGTGAAAGTGCTCAGGCTGCGCACCATCGTTATAGAAGGTAAGGCGACGGCGTACCGGCGAAGGTCCGGTGTCAATTACGCCAAAGTCGAGGTACTGCGGCTCACTTCGAAGGGGAGTCTTGTGCTCTTGCCTGCAACACAACGTAGGCTGGTATTGGTGCCATGTTCGAAATATGTAAATAATATTTACACTGTAATTTGGAACAAGTATTTTGATGCGTTGACATATATCGGAATCGAGCAGGTGCTGATTAAAGTAGCCATAACCACTTTATATTTAATTTCACATATTATCTTTAATCCGGACGAAAGGAACTGCGAGTTTATGATGGGCTGAAAGACGACATTCTGCGAAATATTATGCATATTAGATGGAATTACGTTTGTCATTTAGCGGGTGAGATAGTTACGGATGACGAGGCGTGTAGGATGCGAACGGAGACCGCATCCTTACCGACATTCTGCAGCACGATCTTCGCCTTGTATTCTTGCCCCTCAACCGGATTGCAAAAGATTAGCGATTTTGGTGTAATGCGAACATTTTCAATTACGATTGAATTGTTAATGTCACATTCCCTATTATCATTTTCCATAATTAACCCCCCCTGTAATAAAAATACTCCTAATAAAAATTATATAATAATGTAGTTAAAAATGACATCAATTACATTGACGTCGTTAAGAAACAACAAAGTCAGTCAATAATGAAAACGGTGCCATTACTGATTTTCTAAAAACAGTGTAACGTTTTCTTCAGTAAAATCACCATTTTTTTAAGAAACAATCATCATTTTAAATCTTAATACATTTTGCATATAGTTAATATTTTTATATTATTTCTGTTGACTTAGTTGGCAAAATTCAAGTTGAAATTTATTTTGGCAATCATTTTGACATGAAAGTAGAAGATGTAGATAGTTTTATATTATTAGGTCATAATTAACCGTGGTTTTTTAGCGAACTTCGATATTTTAAACATTATACTTTTTCGGTTTAAAATCATTCTTCTTTCCTTGATCTTTGTCATATGACACTTTGCAAATTTGAGAAATTCCTTGATGGCAATAAGCATTTGGGGCATAAATCCACGAGTAAAAGACAATGTTCAATCTGGTAACACTTATTTAGAAAACAAATTTGGAGGAGCCAATAAATCTGATTTTGGCAGTCAAGCAATTTAGCGAGGCGATGAAAAGAAGAAAATTCCGAGATTACGGGTTTTCAACGGTAACCCCGCAATTTAAATCGAATGTGATTATGAATATGAATACTTATACGAATTTTTAATTGTGAGGAAAGGATAACAAATACCTAATCTTTATTCCGAAAAATGCTTCATTGCCTAAATCAGATAATTATCTACCTATTTCTTCAACAAAGAACATATAATAGAAATATATAATTTTTATGACGATGCAGTATGTTTTGCGACATTTTAAGATTATATGGGGGAATATACTAATACGAGAGGGCGAAAACTAAAATAAACCAAGTGCATGTACAAGTTAGCTATAGGTTGGACAATTTTTATTAGAAAACAAACAAAAAATGGGCTTGACTCACTTTAACGGTGACTTTACATCTCACGCCTGAACATATTCATTGCCTATAGTACTAGAATGAGCAATGTAGTTCTAACTGAAAACCTATAATGATTTATGTTGTCTTGCTCTTACTACCCAAGCAGCAAGAACACAATGATAATGCGCAAATGAATGATTAGTGAGCTGCTGAGCGAATTAGATCTATTTTCGCACAATTACAGTCCAGGTTGCAATTATTTTATGGATTCACTAACAGGGTGCCCGGGTTCATATTATAGAAGAAACTTGCTTCAAGCTTCTCGAAAGACAATCTTTTAGATTTAGAGTTTTTAGTCGAATGAAAATTATTTCCTTTATTGTATCGGATGAATTCTTGCAAATTAATTAAGTATTACATAAATTTTTAACGACATGTAAATACAAAAACTTAAGTTAATAGAAGATAAAAATGTAGTAGTTATAGTATGTCTTGCGTCATTCCCTCCCTCCGTTAAGTTTCCCTCCGGTTATAATATATATTATATACAATAAAAGAATGCGTTTATGAACAAACCTGTAAAATTGTATGTAATCAAAACTTCATACTCACCTATTTAATTTCAAGAATAGATTTGTCACGCAGTTAACAAATATGTACTTCTTATTTTTAATAAATAATATAAAGTTGTGAATAGAATCGTACACGTATCTGGTACAAATGTTATCTTTTTTCTCACAATTTTACTATTTGAGAGACCAAGCGAAACAAAAATTTAATTTGCACTTGGTATCCATAGCTTGAATTGAAAAGCTTAAGACCATTGCTTCTTATAGCAGAACGAATTTAGTCAGATGGAATCACCTTAAGTAAATTCGTTTGGGCTAAACTAAATTCTTTATTACCTCTTTTATCCATTCTATGTATGGGCCAAGGCGCGTGAACTTGGCTGGAACGTCTTGACCTCCGCATTGCATAGGGCCATGCGTTATAATGCCAAGAGACTGTGATTTGTTCTAAAACTTATTGGATTCTAAAAATAATAATAATGTATATCTGACGTGTACTACTCTTGTAGTACGTTACTAGTTTAAAGAGGGGTGAAATGACGCCTAATACAGTTAAGTAAGGATTTCAAGTAAATTTCTTGAACTGTTAACTAGAATCGGCTCTCCATAGTATTTCTATTAAATATTAATAAACAGTCAAGGTAGATGGGTGCTATAAGAGTATATGAAGAAAAACCGTGCACAATGATTACTTAGACATCATTCGCATTTAACTCTTTTATTTAAGAGCCTAGAAAATGATTTCAAAATTGCTTGAATTGAGGAATATTATTATTAATTTCATAATCTCGCTTAAATAACGCTGAATCCAGATAATACCTCGAATACCTTTTAACGATTAACATTTGATGGTTGGACGCATCGTGTGGAGTATATATAAAAAATGGTATAATAATAAAATGGTTCACCAACTGACGGCTACACCAGGGTGTTTTAGTTTAACTAAATATGTACATTACGTACTCTATTGTATCGATGTAATCTATTCTGTCATCAGATATTAATAAAACAAAACTAAATTATAACAGTTCAAACTTGTATATATTTTAAAAAATAATGTGAAGGAAATTTACAATTAAAGAAATTATTAATATTCAAACACCAGATTTATGTATGTTTCAATTGTAAATATTCTGAAATTTATATTGTCTTTCTAGCGAAACTAAAAAAGCTATATGAATATATAACAGTTTTACTGGCTAAGACCTCCCATTGTATCAAGAAATGTTAGCATTACATAAATCCATTCTAGAATCTACAAAGGTATAAAAGAATATTTCGTCATATTTTACTTATAAAGCTAATCGTCTTACACTTACAATTAGAGTAGTTGTTAAGTCGTATGACATAAAATCACCTATTGGAATTTGGATTGGTTTTTTACATCTAATTATTATAAATTGTAAATCTTTAGCCAGTTGCACATCACCATCCCAAGGAATTGAATAAAATATTTCATCTTGACTCAATTCAAACTGGAAAATTTTAATAATAATTTAATTTGGTCAATTACGAAAAAAATAGTTTCTTGCTTGTGAATTCATCAGTGTGCCAATATTGCCTAATAGCAAACATCCAAGCATGTAAAGAAATATATTTTTGGATAAACCATGAACCATGAATCATATTTCAGTGTTGACCATTAAATAAAGAAGATGTAACCCACAAAAAAATTGCACAAATTTTTAGTGACTAACTACCTTTGCAATGGAAATTCGTTGAATTTTCTTTATTGATTTTTGACATTTTTCATTGAAATATCTAATATATTTCATCAAAATTATCCAAAAATCAAAATGATAAGAGACTTTCTTAATTTTTTATTATGTCGTGTAAAATAGTATAAAGACAAATGCAAAGTAGTAAAAGCGTCATAAAAAATTCCCTTAGTTAAATATTGGGAACGTGTTAGAAGATAAAAAATAATTTATTATTTTATCTACAATGGTTCTTTAATATTCTTTAATATTTAAACACATTTATAATTATTTAAAATAATATTTTATGTTGCACTTAATTACACTTAATTAGGCATTGTAATATCGGTTCGTTAATTAATGCATCTTTACAAATATTGAAGCTTCTTATGAATAAATCGTTATGAACTACAATATTTTTTCGTTTTTCATTAAACACGCCGTCATGGGTTTAGTAATTTTGGCAAAATAACCTATCAATCCTAACAAACTTTTGATTTGTTTAGGAATTTTTGGAATTGGATAATCTCTAATGGCTTTGATCCTATCGGGATTTGGTTTTTCGCCGTCTGGTGTTATAATATGTCCTAAATAAGCAATTTCCTTTTCTAAGAGTTCTGATTTGTCGAGTTGTATTTTAAAGTTCGTTTGTCTTAGTCGGTCAAATACTTTTTGTAAATTTTGAATGTGTTCTTGGAGGGATACCGAAAATATTATTATTTCGTTAAGGTAAACTAGGCATTTTTCATTTTGTATACAGCGTAAAATATGACTCTCTGAAAAGTGGCTGGTCCGTTTTTAATACCGAAAGGCATTTGCAAGAATTCGTAGTGTCCGTTGTCAATAATAAAAAGCTGTCTTACAAATGTCAATA
This sequence comes from Adinopsis sp. GC000173, assembly GCA_030264715.1. Lineage (NCBI taxonomy): Eukaryota > Metazoa > Arthropoda > Insecta > Coleoptera > Staphylinidae > Adinopsis > Adinopsis sp. GC000173. Next base: position 1,555 of record JARJDW010014921.1, on the reverse strand, counting down.
TTATACAAAGAACTGCGAGTAATATAAGTAAATTGTAAATATTCGAAAAATAGTAATAGTAATATAAGTAAATTATAAATATATACATGGTGGCCCATTTAACTTCAGACAGGCGAATAACTTTGAAACAGTGCATTTTAGGAAAAAATGTTTCGAATAAAAGTTGGCTAGAATGAAGGGGGAAATTTAATGGTACTTATCAGTTNTCAACTTTTATTAAAATTGTTTTTTAATTATTAAATATTTATCACAATAAAAATTTAAAAACCATTTTGGTGAGGCGAATAACGGAGAAACGGTGAATTTTAGAAAAAAATGTTTCCAAGAAAAGTTGTTTAAGATGAAAAGGGAAATTCAATGGTATTAATCTCATTTTGGTCCAAAGGCTTTAGAAATTTTATTTTGATAAATTTCTTCCAATTTTGAAACATTTTTTTCTAAAATGCACTGTTTCAAAGTTATTCGTCTGTTTCACCCTCGCCTGGACCACCCTGTATAAGAAATAGTCTAGCTAGGCGAGCAATATGATGAAGGGTGAGGTCAACAAATAACTTTTTAGAAATCTTTCTAAATTATAATGCTTTTTTTAAAGAATCAGATATTAAAAAATTATTAGTTGATTGTAAAAAATATTAGAAATTCTATTTCAAATAAATTGTTATATTATTGTAGTTATATTTCTCAATTTTTACGCTTAAATAAAATGCAGTGTAGATGTATTTCGAAAGTACCCATCAAAATTTATATTGCAACAACATTTAATATTTAATGTTATAGTCATTGTTACGAAATATGATAACATTTGTTTTAATGTTAGAGATAATTATTTTGATTGCAAAAAGTATTGGTTAATTAAAAATCGAAAATGCAACTGTACGCAATACTTTTTCTAACGGTGAGTTTTTATTTAAAAAAAACTGTATTCTTCAATTATTATTGTAGATGTTTGCGCTGGCAGCATCCAATATGGGACGAAATGGTAGTGAGGGCAGAATTCTCTTCGGTGACCTCTTTGCCAGCATTTGCTTCACAAATTGCTAATGAACCATGTGCCATCAGGCTCTTGTTTTACAAATTTAATAAAGGCATAAGTAGTATTATTGTCATACTATTTTATGCGATACAAATTTTCTATTTTATTACCCTTTAATCCTTCTGTAAGACTTGTATCCAATTCACTATGTAGTTTTTTATGGATACTTTACAAAAATATTTTCCAAAATAAGTAATTGATCACACTGTAATGGTAGTATAATTTTCAGCTCCTAAATGATATGTATACTGTAGACAAAATCTCAATTTATCATACTTTTTTCTATTGTCGGCGAGCGGTTTATGCACGATATTGTTTACATTATTAGAATCCATATATTACATACTTCCAAAAAGAAACTTTAATTCAGTCGTTATTTAAAAGCATTATTTAACAACTGAAATCAATCATACAATGTTCAACTCAGCAACTTATATTTCACTTCCGAATGCAACGGTCACAAACCAACAAAAGCATTAATAAATTTAATCAAATCATCATTTTATTCTATTATAAATAGGT
>JARJDW010014920.1:0-14084 GCA_030264715.1 Adinopsis sp. GC000173 | reverse complement strand
AAAAAAATTTAACCGACAACAACAACAAAAATTAAAATATATAATTATCGTGTTATTTATAATTGATTGTTACATTATCTGCAAAAATAAATAAGGACAATTAAATAATTACCTATTAAATCTGGCTCATACTCATTAACACTTCTAGGATCACACATTCTACTGATAAAACAAAAAAAATTGAATATTCATGCGCAATGGTGCGCAATGATTGTTACCAACATAAAAAAAATTCTTCACAAAATGTAAACAAACAATTCTAACCTCGTTTCACAATCGTTCCTATCTGCTACAGTAAATAAAAACACAAAAAGTGCGATAATTAAATTACAAGGCATTAAAAGATTGAAAGTAGGTGCAGCGCATCTAGTTGTAACATGCACCAGCTGATAAAAGTGCAAACAAAACGCTTAAAACGTAGCCAGGTAATTGACGACAATTTGAATAATATAAAAGTATTATAATGCAACACTTTCACCGCTGCTTTTGTTTGAATCAGATATATAGGATATAGTTTTAACAATATAAACAATATGTTGTTTATAAAACCATAAATTTTATCATTTTCGCTGGTAAATTACCTGCGATACAAAGACACGACGCATTAAGCATTTTACAATTGGTGCAGCAAAGTAAATAAGCTCAACAGTGGCGACGTATTGTTCAGAAGTGGAAAAGTACTTAAGGCGTTATTAGTTTGGAACCCTTTTATCTTAAGAAATATAGAAAAAATAAATAACGACGAGTAACAAAGAAAATTGCAATTATGGCTTACTTTTCGATTATTCTTCACAAATTGTTAGAAACGACAGCAAATTTATTATTTTTGATGAATACCGAGCCAAATAAAACAAAATCAGGCAAAAGGTATCAAAATGTACGTCTTTAGAAGTTTTTTTATAAATTTTTACTGTATTTTCCATCGTTATACCTTTACTGATCACTACTTTTTTTAATAATTCTGTAAAAATTAGCTAAAAATCGAAGGGCAGAAAGTACGGACGCATTGAAAGGTCAATAGACAAGTGTTTTGGAGCTCTAGCGCGATGCCCAGACAATTACCCTGCTCGCCACCCCCTAAGGCCGCTACTGAAGCTCAATTATGGATTTTGGTAGCCAGAAGGTTTAAAAATAAATGAAAACGCATTGTTACGTATAACCTTACCTACTAAGATGATTAAACCTCCAATTATTTTAAATTTGTTTATAATTGACTTAAAATTTGATGTGATATTAAACAAAGTCAATTTACAATAATAAGTTTGTCATAAAGACAAAGATAATAGCAATAATTTTAGGATTATATATAACGTAAATATTTACAGTGACACAATCGCTGCTTCCATAATTTATATAATATGATATATAAATCAGAAATCAATTCACGTTTAGTTTAACATAATAACTTTTGCTTTCATTTTCAAATGACGTCAATTCTAAAAGAAAGAAAGAAAGAAGGAAAATTGGAATTTCATATAATGATGATGATGATGATGATTAGGTCAATGGTCTTTACCTTCGCATACATAGCTCGTTTAAGCGCATAGTCCGTAATTGCATTTGAGCGTTGCGTTTGTAGTAATAACAACATCCTGCACAGGGAATTCCCAACACGGATCTAAAACACTTTCCCTTTTCTTTCTTTCAACGAATATATACGCTATTTCATCACACACGAAATACTTTTCTATATATGTGTGGTCTATAAGTCATAATTACATAATCACAATAAGTTGTAAACACAAAAACATTAAATGAATGAATTTACACCATTTGCTGTTGGCTTTCTACTTGTTCCAAATAAACCGTTAGATGTTTAACGAATATCGTTTCTTGAAATAGATACATACATAAGTAGTGATCTAATAGTCAAACAAAAAGTCTTCAATTTGGTAAATTCGATCTAACGGTGTTTTATTGGATTGCTGCTTACAATACTGAATGCTAAACGCAGCATTGTTGATCGACATATAACAGTTCAATATCTTAATCAGTCATTACTTGCATGATCTTGATTGTATACTAAGTCATGGCCGTTTTCTTTTTAATTAAGAAACTCCAAGAATTAATCAATTATATAAATATTCCGTTTGTTAAAAGTAATCTAAAATATTAATAGCTTTAACAGATTATTATAAATGTTTTCGAATGTTTAAAAAGCTTTACATTATTATTTTTATTCTGAACTAAACCTAAAGTTGCTTATAACTCATTAGCTGAGGGCAGACATTTAACGTGTAATACTATTATAAGTTGTAATCAGTGCTCTTAAATCAACACGTTTACTGATAGAATTATTATTCTGATTGCTAATTTAAAAATATATAAAAAATATCTCTTTTTATCGGTATTGAATAAAATTAAACAGTAGGTAATAATTTAAAAGGACTCCAAATATAAATAGCACTTTGGTTGGCATAATTTTTTTTTAAGAATCTAAAACTTATGTAGAGATATCCGATGTTAATAAAAGAATAAAACACATTATTGTATAGATAAACAAAAAATTGAAGTCTTAAACAGTTCTATAATATGCAATGCAAAAAATGGCTATAAATTATTAGCCATCCGGGATACAATTTAAAGATTTATCAACTATTTAAACCATTAAAAAAAAAACAACTAAAACTGGTACATATTGTCTTAATATTATCGAAAAATATGAAAAATATAATAAGCAACTAACTTTTCAGGTTGTTAAGATGCAAATGTGGAATACAACCAAAAAACGGTAATCTTTTTACAAAAATGTTAGTTTGCTACAATCTGTTTATCATTGAATGTTATCTAATAGGCATTTGCATTTATGAAAAAAATTTTTTAGTTTAGTGAAGTAAACATTTTGTAATTTTTGTATACATATATATAAAGATGACCACTGTGTGACATTTTAAAGGACAATCCATTCAAAAGTGGGATGGTCCTACTTCATATGGGACGTCTGATCACTTTACACTAATATTATACCAATTACTTCTTATTTAACCTAAAATTCAGACATATTGTCTTCAAAAACATACAAAATATAATGAGCCACTAAGTTCAGGTTTCTAGATTGTTATAAGTAGGATACAACCCAAAAGAGGTAATCTAATTACTTTACGTTCGTCAATAGATATTAATAGCCAATACTAATTATGAAGAAAAAATGATGATATTTGTTTTAGTATAGTAAGTAAACATTTTGTAAATTTATTATAGTATGGTAACATGGCCAATGTGAGACACGTAATGAACATAATATCGAATATGGGACATTTTCGAATGTGGGACTGTCCTGCGTAAAATGGAATACAACTACACTAACATTGTGCCAATCCCTTCCTTTTTCTTTACAAAAAACTTAATTTACAACTGTACGTGACAATGTGTTAAACAAGCATCTTTTTGGAACACAACGTCACATAGAGATTATTTAAATTAATTCTAACCTACAAATTATCGTTCTGCTGAATTTTGCAACAAATTGCTCTTGAACTAAAGTGAGACACTTAAAGAACATAATATTGAATATGGAACATTTTTGAATATAGGACTGTCTTACGTAAAATGGGACATCTAGCCACCTTAGTACACTAACATTGTCCCAACCCCTTCCTTTTACGTTTCAAAAAATTCAATTTGCAGCCGTGACAATGTGTTAAACAAGCATCGTTTTGGCAAACAGTGTCACATAGAGATTATTCAAACTAATTCTAATCTAAAAATTATCGTTCTGCTGAATTTTGCGACAAATTGCTCATGAATCAACGTGAGACACTTAAAGAACATAATATCAAATATGGAACATTTTTGAATATACGAGTGTCCTATGTAAAATCGGACATCTGGCCACCTTACTACACTAACATTGTTCCCAATCGTTTCCTTTTACATTTTAAAAAACTTAATTTGTAATTGCAACCGTGACAATGTGTTAAACAAGCATCTTTTCGGCAAACAATGTCACATAGCGATTATTCAAATTAATTCTAACCTACAAATTATCGTTCCGCTGAATTTTGCGACGAATTGCTCTTGAACTCGTTCCTTTTTTTTAAACAATGCGTAGAGCGGAATTTCCAACGCATCGAATGTATAATGTAGCAAAGCGAGAATTTCCAGCGTTTCGCAACTGCATAGCAGCGTCGACCAATTTTGTAACAGCAACACCTCGCCGCTTAACATATTACTTAATAATGAATCAGTTACTTCAGAGGGATTCCCAATGTGGCTAGTATACAACCGCATTCAAGTTTTCAATTTTGGTTCAAGAACGCGCGCGATTTCGATGCCCAAAACATAAGTTAATTGGAGGATCAATGTCAAAATTACCATCTTAATTGAAATTGAAGCTCGAGATTAATTTAACGCCGAAAAATGTAAATTCACACACAAAAAGAAATTTATCTCGTAATTAACACACAATGTGATAAATTAGAAAATGGGTTAAATTGCGAGGAAGAACTTTTACCTAACAATGCGCTCAATTTGCCCGTTGTTAAATCTCATTAAGGAAATTTAATACAAACACAATACAGAGATATATATAATGAAAAGCAAAAAAAAACGTTTTCGATTATATTTTTTTATGATGAGATATTCAGGCAAGACAATTTGATTCAATCAAATAGAAATTTATTTTTATTGTTGTTCGTATGCGTTGTTTAATTTTCAAGAAAATTACTGCTTTCTGAGAAAGGAAAAAAGTGAGGATGCTTGGATGGAAATTCAACAAAAATTCTCTACAATATTTATTTAACATTATTTGGTTGCTGGCGAATGAATGCAATTAAATAATTATTTTTTATATGTTTTACTAGAAAATAAAAATGTACAAACAAACATCTTTAGTTATTAAACAACTATATATAAAAATTAATATGTGTTTGTCTGTTTGTACTCGATAGATTCAAAAACCATTCAAATTTAAAAGAGATAAAATATTTTAAGGAATAAATTCCACCAGAATTTTTATAACGGATTCCAAAGGAAAAGATTTGAATTTTATAATCGAATAAGAAATAGAAATACAATACATCCCAATCTAATACTGCCATACATTGTAAAATAGAATATTTTTGTTGAATTACTAATCTAAAGTGAATAAACGTAATCTTAACAGCAAAAATTGTTAAATATTCAATTTAGCATATTCTTACTTAAAACTAATCTCGATTTAAGCTCATTTAACGTTATTGAAATATATATAATCTAAAACGCCGACAACGTTACCACCAGACTTGAAAAACAATAAATTTTTCATTGAAATTGTGTAATAAATAGTTCCTTCTAACAGATTGAAAATAATCATAAAAATAATTGATTGATTCACCAAATAATTTTTTTCGTTACTAGCATTCTCAGCCACGCGTTGCTCTGGCTCGGTTAAGATTGATTAGAATAATTTCTTGTATAAAATTTGACTATGCTGTGGCATAAGTTTAATCTTCTGCAAGGAGTAAATGTAAATGGTTGAAGATTTGAATGTTTGTCCTATCACTCTGACAGTTGTCAAATTGGCAGTCCTACTATTTTCACAAAACAACATATTTTATCGAATATAACGTCTTCTTCTAATATTTAATATGCTAGAAACCTTCTTTGGACTATATTAAACAACTCCCCAAAGTTTCACGGCGATTGGATGTATGATTTTTGAATCTATCGAGTACAAACAGACACACATTCATTTTTATATATGATATATAGAATAAAGATTAATTAGTGAATCTGCTACTGGTTGTGAGCCAGATATAACATCATCACACCATCATAACACCCAAAATTTCAAAAATTATTCATTATAACATAAACATAGTTTTTAATATGTATTAATAAATCATCTGCTTAATATTTCAATTTAATTTTGTACTTAAACAAAATTACGTAAATAATGTTTATGATCGTTGCATTAACTTCTATCACGGCCGGCTCGGCTGGAAACCGAAACCAATTATATCGTATTTCAACACACGAAATTCCCTGAATCAAAAATCCGCTTCCGAAAACAGCCCCTCTATCCTCGATCGCCGTAAATATATAAACTGATTCGATGGCTGGATGAATGCATCATTTCGTGAAAGTTTCTGTACCCACTCACACATACAAAACATATTATTGTATTTTAATAAATACATAAAAAGAAAGAAAGAAAGGAAAGAGAGTGAGTGTGCATCGTCTTTCGGGTGTAAGATAAAAGCTCAAGTGAAAACGAACGCGCTCGCAGTTTTTCATTCAATTTTGTGAGTGAAGCAAGTGACACACACAAGGGGGCAGCGAGACGTTACCTTTGGGATTAATTCGCAACAAACTGAAAGGTAACGCATTATAATTTTTATCATTACTTAATATTGTTGTTTTGCTAAAATTTTCATTAAATCAATAGATTTAAAGGTATCACATTACAATTTTTTTCATCAATTTCGTCTAAATTTATAATCAAATTGTTTAATTTAAAGTAATACATTAGAATTTCTACTCAAATTTATAAATAATAATTTATTTTGCTTATTTTTTAATCAAAATTAATAAACTTAATCATATCGCATTACAATTTTTATTATTATTAAATAATTTTGTTTAAATTTATAATCAAAGTATTGTTTTGGTTAATTTTTCATCAAAATTAATAGTCTTGGAGGTAACACATTATAATTCTTATTGTTACTTAATATTTTTGTATAAATTTAGAAGAAAATTTTTGGTTTGCTTAAATTGTTATCAAATTATAACATTTTTAACGCTAACCTATTAAAATTTTTAACATTACTTAGATTTATAAACAAATTTTTAATTTGCTAACATTTTTATACAATTAATCATGTGTCACTTCGTTACTCTATGGTGTTACCTTAATAGATAGATGTTTTAAAACTAAATATGCAATTTTAATAATATTAAAATTATGACAAACTACTTTAAGTAAAACATAAATTTTTGACTTTAACTTATTGCTAGATATTATTTTTATCAAAATTTCCCATCTCCAATTAGCCAACATTCTAGAAAATGTGTAAATTATACTACATAAGTAGCGTCTTCATTAAAACGCAATTTTGCTAGATAAAATGCAGCGATAAAATTAACACAATTGAAAACCATACTGCACTTAACCTATAAAAAGTCGTTTGTTGTGTTTTTTTTTCTTCTCAAATGGCAATGAACTCAGCGACCATGACCGTTTCACACAAAACAGTCATAATAGAAAGTGATCTTAACTATCAAAAAAAAAGAAAACTCGCCCGACAACTTTCACTACCTTCTTATTACTCGCACAAATAATACGCAACCCGAAAAAATTGTAACGACCGAGGCGGCGTTTCGCTTCAACAGATTGCGCAATTCAATTTCACTTTTTTTGTTGTTTCGCAGATGCGTTGGTGTTTGATTAGCATCGCGGTGGTGGTGGTGGTGAGTTCGTGTGCGGTATGGGCGGACGACGGCTGGAAGTGGAACAACAGCAATGACGATCAGATCGCCGAGACTTCCGATACCAGCGAAAAGGTGGTGGCGGTGAATAATGATACGTCTGTGGATGAAGTGGTATTGTCGATTTTGGAATCCGGCCGGCAGGGTAGGAATGTTAAAGGATACGATGATTTGTACAGCGACCCAAATGTGCAGGAAGTGTTGAATAAAGGCGAAGATGATCCTGATGCACGCAGCGTGATTAGGGATAAACTCTGTTCTTTGGGATTGATGGCGGTTAGTATCACACATTTGAAGCATTAAACATGATGAAAAAAAAATAACAATTCATAATTGAATACATTTTGTATTGACTAAAACATATGATATAATAATATAGCATGACAAGCATAAAAAGTATTATGAAAATCTACGATTATTCCATATTTTCAATGCGGTTTAATATTCAACTTAATCCTTTTATTACCAACTAGGGTAGCCCGTTACCTAGAGAATTGGCAAATAATTGTCAAACCAAAGTGGAAACCAATCCATTTTTTATATTCGACTCCTTAGTCCTTATTGTCAGTTTGACAATTATTTGTTACTATGACATAAACTCACTTTAGAAAAACAAAACCATAGTCAATTATTCCCATAAAAACAGATTCTAGTTGTGTATTGTGCTCCGTTGCATTTAATGTGCACATAAGCGCATCTTTCTGTATATTCAGTTTATCACCGCAATCAAGAAATATTTGTGACAATACATTATAAAGTCATTTTGCATCTACACATTTACAATTTTCATCTAATATCTTTTACTTTGAAAGATGTATTTGATAAAGAACTTAACATAGAACTGTTTGCATAAAGTTGCCAGTTTAATATAAAAAGTGACTTTGTGCCATTCTAAATCTATAGCTTCTTCTCACAAACCGTCCCTTTGCTACTCGATATGTAGAAAAAATATATAATTTACATTATAATATTTGTAGTGTGATGGTACTGAAGAAAAACACCCATCGTACATCGCTCCCGAAGATTTAGTCTACGCTCAACCTGTTGATATCAAGCCGATTGGTCGTCCAATTCCTTCCATCCCGATTAAAGCTCCAGGACGTGCTATCTACGGCCCACCCAAACCGCATCATTACCCATCAAAACCAGGCCCATATCCAGTCTACAATAAGCCACCACAAAGCTTCAACCAAGGTCCACCACAAAACAACTACCAGGTCCCGCCACGTCGCTATGGACCACCGCAACCAACCAAGCCATTCTACGGTCCGCCAAAACTACAAGGTCCTAACTTTGAAATCCCAGAAATAATCGAACCAACTCTACCATATGAATTCGACGCTGCCAGTCAAACATTCTACAAAGATACGAAAAAGAAGCAAGTGATTGATACGCACGATGTGCAACAGCATGTCCACCATCATTTCCATCACAATGCGGACGCTGATGGTACCGGTAAAGTCCCGCCAGCGAGTGGTAATCCAGCGGCGCTATCATCAACCGGAGCATACTTAAACGGCTTCAAAGGTAGCGAAGTATTTAACGGATTTAAACCGGGTAGCTACGGTGGACAGAATATTGCAAACTATGGCCTGTCTAATTTCGCGCAGCAAAGCGCACCGAAACCGGTCGTCGAAAACAATCTCGGCCCGCAAACGTTCCATCAGTCGAATCTGTACACGGCAGCGCAACAAAATCAAAATTATGCTTCAGGAAATAGCTTTGGGGCTTCGGTTGGATCATACAGTAGCAGCGACTTTTACAAGAAGGAGCTGAATACAGCGTCCGCTTTCGATTATCAAAGTTTAGCGAGCGGTAAGCGTGAAAATTACGATTGCGTCTGCGTCCCATACGATCAATGTCCATCACAAGACGTGATTGGACGCAAAGAAGATTTCATCTTGCCGCTCGATCCGCGTAATGTCAAAACTGACATCGAAGCGGAAGAAGAGCGGGTAATTACCGATGGTAATGGCAATATGTCAGTTGTTAGAGTACCAAAAGATACTGGTTTGAATGCAACCACAACGACCACCACCACAGAAGCACCCAAAAAATCGAAACGTGATGTTAGCGAACAAGTGAAAACTGACGATGACAGCAAAGAGAAGAAAGTCGAAGCTGTAAGTATTAATAAAATTTGCTTTGTTAAGAAACTAACCTCAAACTTTTACAAACAACACGTTACATAACATATTTGATATTTTAATTATTTGTTGGAAAGCACTTACCAAACCATTGCTGTTAAAATTAACGCATATACTTGGATTTGATAACCTCCTAATTGTGCACTAATGTCAGGTATTCGTGTGTGCAGTAAGTGTAGACATAGATTATTGGGCGCGAATCCATCCAGGCCAGCAACGATCCCAACTAAAAACATAATGGTCAACGCTTTTGTTAATTTAAATCAATTACAGCAAACAGCTCCGCATTCTTTTTATGCCGTTATTTACAGCGCCAATATAATCATAACAATTACAACAACAACAACAACAATCATGGCGGCGGCAAGAAAATTAAACCGACTTTCGGCGTATCGTTTGGATTGCCGCAACAAGCCTATCCCATTCATCCGCACAACAATCCACACGCGTATTCGGGCTATGGTGGGATCAATCTCGGTCTCGTCTCCGTTAGTCCATTGGTGTCAGTTCAATTGACGAAAGATGACTATGGCGACAAAGTGGTCAAGCCGTTCGTCAATTTGCATGTCACCCCAAACGATTTTCTCATACATAAAGTCGCTGATCTATTTGCACACAAAAAGGAATTCCTGCACAATCACTACCACAATCACGTACACAAACCAAACTACGGTTATGGTTATGGCTATCCTCCTCATCAACACCAACATCATCATCCACAAATTTATCATCCACCACCACATGGTGGTATTCATTATGAACGACCTCCGTTCCATCACGGATACGTTGACTATTACGATGAGAAACCTATCTATCCGGAATATTATGACAATTTTAATTACGGAGGCGGCATTGGCGACTTTAGCGGCGGCGGCTTCTTTGGCCGTGCGCTGAATAATTTCACAAATGTACAGCAATACCAAAACGCTTACAGCGATTCGCTTAACAAATACCAGATTCCATTAGATTCAAACAGCGATTCGCTTAGCAAATACCAGATTCCATATGATTCGTACGGCAATCCGACGAAGCCGTACGATCGCGTTGGTAAAAGTGGTAAAAGTTCTGAGGTTAAGTTTCCAACAGACAGAAGACGGCGACGTGACGTAACTGACGTTCTTGTTAAGGTTTGTGTCTTGATGACACGCATTACGACGACGAAAATGAAACCAATAATGTAGAAATAATCTCATTTTTAATTTCAGCGCCAAGCCTTCTACGGTAATGGTAATGGATTAAATACTTGCGGACCAAGACATGTATGTTGTCGCAAACCACTCCGTCCAGTTATTCCCCAAATTAACGCTAAACAATGTGGATTGAGACATTCGCAAGGCATTAATGGGCGCATCAAGAATCCGGTATACGTTGATGGTGACAGCGAGTTCGGTGAATATCCATGGCAGGTGGCTATTTTGAAGAAAGATCCAAAAGAAAGTGTCTACGTTTGTGGTGGAACTTTAATCGATCCATTGCACATCATCACAGCTGCTCACTGTGTCAAAACGTAAGCGAATTATTGTCAGATTAGGCCTTTAGTATTCCCTAAACAAAGTACAAAATGCAAAATACAAGGATTGCTTGAAAAATTCCGAGCTTTTTCAACAAATTTCATTTTTACCACTTTTTATTGTTTTCGTTGTTTTTTACCGCTTTTAAAACCGTTTTTTGCAATTTTTATTTTATTAATGATTTGCACTTAACTTTTTCGTAAATTTATGTTATTGTATTTACATTTTTTTATTCTTTTTAAGTTGAAAATACAAGTGAAACGCAAAAACAGCAAAAAAAAACGCTAAGAATGTTAGAAACTTTTCACATCCACCCATAAACATAAAAAATTGTCAAAAAAATGGAGGCACCCCAATCTGGGCCCTTACGATTTACAAGCCCCAGACATTTATTTTTCTTAATTGTCTATTGGTTAATCTGGCTCTGGCCATTACCATAAAAATCATAAATAATATATTTACTTTTAATTTCAGTTACACTCCATACGATTTGAGAGTACGCTTGGGTGAATGGGATGTCAATCACGATGTTGAATTCTTCCCATACATTGAGCGCGATATAGCCAGCGTTCAAGTCCATCCCGAATTCTACGCCGGAACGCTGTATAATGATCTCGCCATCATTCGCATGGATAAACCTGTCGATTTTACAAAATATCCACACATTAGTCCAGCTTGCTTACCAACGCAATACGATGACTACACTGGTGCACGTTGCTGGACGACCGGTTGGGGCAAAGACGCGTTCGGCGACTTTGGCAAGTATCAAAACATCTTGAAGGAGGTTGATGTTCCTATCTTAGCGCACGGTGATTGCCAGCAAAGAATGCGTCACACCCGCTTGGGATATGACTTCAAGTTGCATCCTGGCTTTGTGTGCGCTGGTGGTGAGGAAGGCAAAGATGCGTGCAAGGGAGACGGTGGCGGTCCGATGGTATGCGAACGTGCTGGTACATGGCAAGTGGTCGGTGTTGTATCGTGGGGAATTGGATGTGGACAGAATGGCGTTCCCGGAGTCTATGTGAAAGTAGCGCACTATTTAGATTGGATTCGTCAAGTCACACAACGTTTCTAAGTTTAGTTTGTTCTAATAATTTATTAATTTATTTATTGTACTGATGATTTTTACATAAAAAATAATTGTAAAATGCTGTAATGCATATTGTAGTATGTTGGTTTTGAAAACAAACACTGAATGAATAAATTATATTTAAGTTTAAGTATCATGGTTATTTTGTGTTACTTATCTTGCGTGATACAAAAACGTTTTAAAATTATTTTTTAATCAGTTACCAGATGGACAATGTTCTGAATTTTCAGAATTTCAATTCAAAGTAAGGGACTTTTGCTTAAAAAAAATTAAGTTGGCCATCGGTAGAGCATGATTTGTAGTTAAACGCTGGCTTGCGTTTATTGCGTTTACTCATAAGCTGACTTTTACAATTAGTTTTAACATTAAATAGTTGCAAAATAACTTTATACTTCATCAATATGCCGTGATCACGATACATTTCTCTAATCTAATAATTATGTATCGATGAGTGATTTGCGCTAGGGCGGCCTCATTTAGTCATATGTATTTTGTAAATGTTATCATTACACTTCACCTTCAATTGAAATTTGGTAATTGTTATATCAAAATAGCACAAACTAGATCACTTACGAAATAGCTGCCACTAGCCCAATTTGTAATATAATTGAACACCCGGTATCAGAAGCTAATTTACCATAGAGCACGTAAGGTACCTGCTCGGCTCTCACAATTAATTGGGGCCCGTAAATGATCTAAATTTGCCATCATAGCAAACCTGCGTTTAGACAAAAAAGATTATCGTTAAAATGCTAGTATAATTCTGATTCAAATATTATCTATAATGTACACAAAAATTTGATATAAAAAAATATTAAATAAAATGATAAACGTCTAAAGTCTATATAAACCATAGAGGTATACACTACTGGAGAGAGCACTTCAATGTAAAAACTTATCAATACGCGAGCCGACCAAATGCAACCCAACATACATCCGTCATTTTTCAGCCTGCACTAATGTACACACTTTCGTATACTTTCGCATCAGTTTTTGCACTTTTAACGTTTTATTCTATCGTAAATTGTTATATATATGTTAATAATATGTATAATTGATATTTATTTACTAATATTGATTTATTTTGATATTATTGTTCGTTATTTACCATCTATTAAATATTATTAAATACTTAAAATAATTTATAAAACTTTTCCCACAAATAAAACCATCATTGAAAATTAAGATTATATACACTATTTGGCTAGAAAATATTTGATGGAGTTAAACGTAATGAAATAAAAATACACTAGCCACTCAAAATTATTCTAAAATAAACAAATTTATCCACTTTTGTAAATCAGTTAACATAGATTTCATTTCTTCCTATCACTTATGTATGTTTTACTATTTATTAATAAATAATAAGAATTCAAAATGTAAACTTTTTTTATTTAAACTATTGAAAAGAGGGCTTCTAACAAAAGAAATTAAAAAATAAGAACCGAAAGAGCCGAAATTGGCAACCCAATATACAGTCGCCATTTTTTAGCCTGCCTGAGACTTTAGTTCGTCGGCACAGTTTTTTATACGCACTACTCCCTCTACTAGTATATACCTCTATGATATAAACATATAAATTGAGCAACTAACTTACTAAACTAGATAATTCCAGAACTAGTGGCAAACAACATGCAACAATTGAGTGCTTATTTGATCAATTGTTATCATTATAAATTAATCGCAGTGTATATATAAATCAGTTCAATTCTTCAATAAACCATATAAAATATTCTGATGAGAAGTAATCGTAAAACATAATGGTAATTTGGGCACAAATCAAGGATGGTAACTATAAGCATCATTATGTATATACAGTGTGTCCCCGGATCGACTTCACTATAGGGATAATTCATCGAAATATTTGGAGTCTTGTGCTGCCGCTTTGGAATCAACCCCTGCTTAGTCTGAAATGAATTTTAAGCA
>JARJDW010014918.1:0-25494 GCA_030264715.1 Adinopsis sp. GC000173 | reverse complement strand
TATTTAGATGATTTATTTAATATGATTATTATAATTTATGTATATGATGTTGTGAATATCGTAATGTGTTAGTATAAACTAAATATTTGATTGTTCTGTACCGATGAAATAATTGGTCAGAATAATTCAAATAGGTAATACATTTATTAGCTATGCGTTATCTATTTTAATAGATTAAACTAATTTTGCATTTTTAAATAGTGTAATATTGCTAAAAAATCTTGTTGCAGTATGTATGCTTGGTATTTTACACGTATTTACAATATTTTAGTTATGCTGACAAAGCATTTCAGTATGTAGGTCTTATAATATGTTAAAATCTATTTTCAAGATGATGATATGAAAAATTAAGATATTGCTGAACGATTTTGGAAAATATTTTTGTAGCAAGAAATCAGTAAAACACTCTGTATTATTTTACAATGAAAATTTATTTAAATCATGCTATAAGAACTTTTTAACTTCTGACATTCTTCAATTCTTAATTAATTTAAAGAAAGCTTTTTAAATACTATATATAAATTTAATCAATTACTTGATTAGTTCACAAAAATATAATTTTAGTATAGTTGTAATTGTAGTGCTAGAGATGTAAGTACATACATAACTGTCGAATTATATTAATAACTTAGGTATACTACACAGTGAAACTATATTTTTGTGAACCAATCACTTGATTTATTTAATTAATTATAATGGTTCACCCAGTTAATGCGTCAAATATGATCAATTTTAGTAAGTTTTTTTTCTATTGTATTAATTTAGGATTTTTACACAATCATTAAAAGATAGTCGTTATATGTTATATTCTTAATTGTTTTTCTCTAAGTTGAACTTGAACAAGTTATAAACTACCTTATTAGTTTTATTAAAAGTTTTGTAATAAATCGAATGTAATAATGTTCTGCTTCCAATTGCCAGATATAATAGGGAGTCAACTTGCTCATAGTTTAAGATCGCACAATCTTAAATAGATATTAAATACGTTCAAATAATCATATTTTTATTTTTAACCGTTTTTGATTAATTGTAGTCTTAACTCCTTAATTATGGATTCTATAGTGACGGATCAAAAATCTTCTTGTTAAATTTAGAAAAAGAAATATTTAAAATATCTTAATAAAAACAAGAAATCCTTTATTTTATTTTTGTTGGATATTGTGTTTCCTTGCTCGAACACTCCTTATATTTAACAGATCCTACTTCTAAAACTATCAAATGTTAATTATCTAGCTATTATCATGCGATCAGGTTCAATTAATTCTATTTCAATGTCATTTAAATGATTTATTTGTAATTTGATGAATTTTGAGAAATAATACATTGTGACATTAATATGTACTCTATATAATACATATATTGTCATTTTATAAATGTAATTTAACACCAATACAATAACTTGCAATTATAATAGCGCGCGCACACTGTATAGACTTGTTGTTGTTCGGTTAAGAGTATAGTTGGCATTGAATCTAGCCATAGAGTAAATGAGAGTGCCAAAAGCACGAATCATCGCCTTTTGATTAAAGAGCCTGTAAATTGTCGGCTGATTGCGAATAGACATCGCATGTGGTATGTATGGGATAACAAATACTACAACCGACTACTCTTGGCCAGCATGTTAACTCTCCAATCACTTTACAAATTTTTAAATGCCAGGTAGATAAAAATAGTGTTTATCGCCGTTTAGGGAAAATATTGAGTCCTCTTCAAAGCAAATTCTACTTATATAATTTTCTCTGATGTTTTGTTAGGAGAAATTGGGATATTAAATAAGAAATAATTAATAATATGAATTATAAAATGAAACAAGACGCTTTATTAAATAACGAACAAAATTTTTGGCTTGTAAAATTCATAAATAGTTGCTTTTACTAGAATTATCAATAATACTTATTCTGGCAAATACCACATTCGGCCAGTATGTTAGCTTCCAAATCACTTCACAAATTTTTAACTACTATACGAATAAAAATTGGTTAACTTACGTTTATCACTGTTTAACATAGGTGATAAAATTTTTAGGATGCATCTTTCTTGCTTTTTTTTGAATATAATATTATACATTCTTTTTAAAGCAATCTTATCCCTCTATCTTTTTAATTTTTTCCTAACAAAAAGTTATCATATTAAAAATAATCAATAATATAAATTTTGAAATGAAAGAAGACGCCTAATTAAATATGAGTAAACGTATTGTAAAGACGAGCAATGCTTAATTATAAAATCTATAAAAAGTTGTCTTTTCTATCATAGAATTGTCAAAAGTATCTGGCAAATACTACATCCAACCAGCATGTTAACTCTCAAATTACTTTACTTGTTTTTAAGCTCTGTGGATAAAAATAGGTTAGCATACATTTATCGACATTTAGATGAAAACGTGTTTTTCCTGCTTTGTTTTAAATATTATGAATTCTTTTTAAAGCAATCTTATTTCTCTACCTACTTGATTTCTTCCCCTGTTTTATTACCATATTATATTGGAAATAATTAATAGTATTAATTCAGAAATGAAACAATACGCTTAATTAAATATGAGCAAACGTATTGCAAAAACGAATATATTATTTCATTAGCAACATCTATAAATAGAATTGCCAAAAATACCACTATTCGGTTTTATAAACATATCAGGTACCCATGTTGTAATCAGTTTTTTGACGCCACAAATATTCAACTCGTCCTCATTTTAATGTCCATCAGTAGTATACTGAACTGTTTTGCGTGCAAGAAATCTGTGTCACAGCACGGCAGGGATTAAACTCCCGACAGACCAAAAAGTCTGCAGTGTGTAACTGCACTAAGATTTTTGTTCACATTAATGAACTCATAGTTATATTATTTTATTAATGGATATATGGTAATATAAATATTTTACATTTCTATATTCCTTCAATAAATTCATCATTCTGAGTTTATATACTTTTCATATTTATGTAGTGGCAACGTTCTTTTTAGGTTATACTAGGTATTAAAGATGCATCAATATTTTATTTACTCCCATATTTTTTTCTTTGCCACCACCATTATACACGTTTTTTTTTCTAATAGATTTTTCGCGTGCAGACTTTCATTTTTCTTTCTTATATAATTTATTTGCTATTAAAACCATAAATTTTAATCAACTTTATTTTTAGATATGAAACGTGTTAGAGTTTTATAATTAACTTTAATGTCATGAAAAATAATAGCATAATAAGTAAAATTAAAAGTAAATACGCTTTTAAACTACTATTGTTTTACAAGTTCAATAAGCTGTCTGAGAAATGTATACACTTATTTTAATCTATTTTATTATTTTAACAACAAATTTACCTAAAAATTTGCTATAACTCATGGTATTTTAGTGAAGATAACGTGCACTAAGAAAAGAATTCTTGTTTTATGCGAAATTATTAGTAAAAATTTTGTCAAATTTGTTTCAGTAATATATAATGCGCAAGTATATTTATTCTATTCTTTTCAATCACCACCTCTAGAGTCTGTTATATACCTACTACTGTGTCCAAAAAGTAAGACCAATTTTCAATTTAATTAGCCCAGGTAATCCGTACATCACTTATATTTTTGTTATAACTTGTAAGTATTGTAATAAACATCTGTAACAATTTTCACACCAAAACATTCATTAGTTGTTGTTCTACGTCTAATGTTATACGACGCTAAACGTGCATGCGGCGATTATTACAATGTTGAGCAAAAAAGTTGCATTAAATTTTGTTTGTGGAATGAAATTTTGAATGTAGAAATGTTCGGAATCTTGCAAAAAATCTTCTGGGACTATTTTTCGTCAGAAAGCAATGCTTCCAAGTGACGGAATCAGTTAAAAGAAAGTCGATAAGGATTTGAAGACGAAGAACGCTTCGAACATCAACCCTTGCCGACGTCAAGAAAACCCAAGAAATTGTGCTTGACTTTCTAAATATTTCTGTTTGGGACTTGTTAATATATCGAAAGAGTGCCAATATAACATACCGTTGACAATGTGCCTCTCACAATGTACTCATTCTTAATGACTTTATCACCAAATATCCTATGCATATTGATCCACAGTTATCAAATTCGTTTTATTTAGTACCGTATCACTTATAACAATCCTAAAATCTCAAAAGACCACTGTGGAAAAACTGGGACGATAAAAGATTTAATCTCACAAGAATTTGTTAAAATTTAAAAATCACTTAAACCTAATTACATACCCAATCTTTGATGAGTCAATTTACGGATTCGACAAAAAAACTATACTTACGTTACGTTAAATAATATTTTTCCGTTTTCCAATAAACAAAGTAAAACAATCATTAGGTCTTCACAATTTGTGCCAATAAAAATATTGTAAGCTTCCAGAAGCAATCTTAGAAAAATAAATTTTATATCTGTAATAGTAAAAGTATTAGAAATAATAAGAAAATAATTTACCTAGCAGATTAATCACTTTTTATATGATTAAATCACAACCATTTTGGAATTATACAACGATAACTTTCCATCTACACGCTATACTTCTTAACGTTTTATATTATTAAAGAGAACAGTAAATATAAATCACTTTTGTATACTCGTAAATGAAAGAAGCAAAAAAATATATAAAAATCGTGTTGTTATTGATAGGTATATAGTAAATAAAGCGCTTTAACAAAAAAACACATACACACACAGTTATTTGATGTGCATGCGCGCACGCTATAAAGTTGTCTTATCCAATAAATTATAAACGACATCAAAGATTTTCAACATTTTAAATTATATATAGGTTTTTGCAATAAAAATTTAACATTGTAATNTATTTAATTTTAGCAACAACATCGGGCAATATTACATAAAAATTTGCTATAAATTAGGGTATATTAAGGATATTACTTAACTGATTTTATAAATAAATGTATTTCTTGAGAAAGTATATTTATTACTAAAAAACTATAGAAATGCAATTCTGGTTTTCCGAAGACAGGCTATACTAATAAAAGAATCCTTGTTTTCCAATTCGAGATTGTTAGTAAGAATTTTAGCAAATTTGTTTCAGTATTACTTGAAAAATGGACATTGTTTGATTTAAATTTTTGTTAGCAGTCTTAAAAATTCCATTATATTTGATAACAAAAACTCACACAGTGACTTGATGTGCATGCACACACGCTAAAAAGTTGTCTTATCCAATAAATTATAAACGACATCAAAGATTTTCGACATTTTAAATTATATATAGGATTTTCTAACAAAAACTTAACATTGCAATGTAGCGTACCTAATTTATATGTGTATATACATTACAGCGATATATTACTAGAAAAATGCATTCCTCTTTTGTAAAAATGTAGATATTCTAATTTGATCCATAAATTTTAGTGTTCCCAAGTAACAATTTTGCGGCAAATTTTACAAGACATGCATTTTAAATTTAATATAATTTTTAATAAAATCACATATAAACTAGGAATGCTACACCCTACTACTACAGATGTATAAAAACTGCAATTTTATTTATACTTAAACTGTCCACTGCAACATTTCTTTCATATTTTTTTCGCCAACATAAACATCATGTCGTAAGAGATTATATCTTCGAAAAAAAAACTAAGTTTGAAGTGACATGACTTGTAGGATTATAGCTAGAAAAGTATTTGCTTCTTTTTATTTTTTTCGAGGAGTAAAGTTAACTGAGTTGTGCAGCGACATTATGTTTTAAACCCGATTTGGCAAAGAGGAAAATGTTTCGCACTGCACTTTTCCATTCAGTGAATGCTGTAAATACTCAACTTTCTAAATAAACCTATTTTTTGGCTGTCGCACTGGTCCTGCGTATGTTTTTTGTTTGGTTTGTTTTATATTTAATCTGATACGTACATTTTTAAGCTGAAATGTTATTTAAATCTTGGAAATTTATAGCGACAGCTTGTCACTATTCGCTCAACCAAGCGCTCAGGTATTTTACAATATGCTTCACTTAATAACAAGTTCTTTGCATTTATGAATTTCTATAAAATTAAACCATTTTACATATTTATGTTCTAAAATAATTTATCGTTAAATTTCTTGCATATTTTATAATTTCATTACAAAAGTTTTAAATATCGCTAATTTACATTAACACTTAGATCATCGTTTGTGGATATATTACACTTATTACAAATTGTAATAAATTTACAACCTTAATACTTAATTAATTCAAATTCAATAAGAAAAAATCCCCGTAAACATAAAGGACGATTAACCAATTGCAATGCGAATCTGAAAATATTTTTAGTAATATAATGATGACAAAATAATTAAAAAAATTTGAATTATCGCTTTTTTACATTAATACTTGCTCTATTGTTCATGGATATTCCAGTTATTATAAATTGCAGTAAAGTTACTGCCTCAATACTCAAAAATAAATTCAAATTCAATGAGGAAATTTCTCCGTAAACATAAAGGGCGATTAATCAGTTGCAATGCGTATCCAGAAATTATTTTAATATAATAATATATTGGTGATCCAGAAATAATTTTGTAATATAGTAGTGATAAAATTATTTGAAAAATATGAACTATCGCTTTTTTACATTAACATTTGCTCTTTCACTCATGGATATTACACTTATTATAAAATGTAATAAAATTACATCCTCAATACTTAAAAATTAATTCAAATTCAATAAGAAAATCCCCCTAAACACAGAAGACAATTTATTAATCGCAATGCAAATGCAGATATACTTTTAGTAATATAATGATGATAAAGTAGTTCGAAAAATATGCACTACCGTTTTTTACATTAACACTTGCTCTGTCGTTCATGGACAATACATTTAATATCAATACTCAAAAATTTCAAATTCAAAACGAAAAATTCTCCTTAAACATAAACGATAATTAATCAATTGCAGTGCTTTAGTAATATACATAGTACCTAATGATAAAATAATTCGAAAAACATGATCTATCGCTTAACACTTGTTCTATCGTTCATGGATATAACACTTATTATAAATTGTTATAAAATTACAGCCTCGGTACTTAAAAATTAACTCAAATTCTATAAGAAAAATTTTCCTTAAACATAAACGATGATTAATAAATTGCAGTGCGTATTCAGAAATAATTTTAGTTTTATAGTGGTGATAAAAATATTTAAAAAATATGAATTATCTCTTTTTTACATTAACATTTGCTCCATCATTCATAGATATAACACTTATTATAAATTGTAATAAAATTTCAGCCCCAATACTTAAAAAATTCAAATTCAAAACGAAGATTTCTCCTTAAACATAAACGGTAATTAATCAATTGCAGTGCGTAGCCAGAAACAATTTTGGTAATAAAGTGGTGATAAAATAACTCAAAAGGCGTTGATTTACAACTTTGAAAAGAAATTCCGCATAATAAACTAAGGTGAAATCTTAATCATTTCTTGTAAATAAATTTTATGATAAGAAAACTTTTGTCATTTATTTGCACAATCATTTATATCGATTGGAAAAACAATAATACATTAGGTAAATCTAGTTTTGTTTCCCCTACTTTAAATATATGTACTAAAATTATTTATAATACGTAAGTCCACGGAATACTTCAGGCTAATTGTGAAATAAATCAAAAATATTTTTTTAATTTGTAATTTTTTTTTTAAACTTCGTATAATAAGTCTAATACTATTGCATCTCTATTGAAACTTAGTCTTTACCTAGCACTTTATAGGGTAAATTTTATTAAAGAAACTGTAATATACAGGCTCCGTATGCTTTACTTATGCAAGGCGGCGCAGAAATAATTAACGCTTTCTGAATGCCTATTGCCTATTTAACAATAACCCGATAACAGATATTTCTGTATTGTAGTTGTAGAATATAATGAGCAGTCCTAGTATTTTGCAACAATAATTTAGTAGTTAGAAGATTATTAGTGAATTCTATTATGAAGAAATTGAAAAACCATTGTCAGGAACAAATTGTTAAGGTTATATTTACTGTACTCGTGCGCGGAACCTTCATTCCATGGAATTAAATAGAATGTTGAATTACTTGGTAAATTCCAAAAAAAATACTATAAACTAGTAATATTTATTGTAAACTCATTAGAAGCGTTAATAATATATTTAACTTAAATATGAATAACTTCGAAACATAACATATGGTATAGATAGACCAACGATTGGCAACCTCCTACCCGTGAGTCATCTAGAACCATCGAAAAGTTCCATCCTGCCCACGTAATAATAATATTGTTTGCATTAATCTAACAAATTTTACACTTTTCGAACAATTTCAGTTTACGTTTCATTAAAATTTTATAAAAATGTGCAGACCTGACATGTCCCAAATTTGTACATTGTTGAATGAAATTTTGGCCCGTGAGTTAATTTAAGCCCTCATTTTAACCTGCACTATGGAAAAAGTTGTCAGTCTTTGGAATAGACCGATAGAATGTTAAATTCCGCCGAAGTTATGATAGAAAATTTTGGTAGGATAAACATTGCACATGAAAATTATTTATTATGATCTTCTTTCTTAACAATGAAACAGTACCTACTAGTGACTCATTATTCCTAAAGAACCTCAAAAATACAATAATATAAAATGCATCAGTTACTTCTGAGGTACACAGAATTAACGTTGAAATAACCATGTGCAATAAAAAATGGTCTGTGATAATGTGCAGTATTTTTTAATTACCATGTATATTACAAGGGCAGTATAATGCAACCAATAACAAGTGACCTGGCATCAACATGTTGCTTACTTTCCGGTAGACTGGATTTTTGTCTTTTATACATACATCAAGCTATTTATTGCTTGAAATCCACAAATTAATTATATTAATTATTGACTGCTTTTATCGCTTAATTTCTTTTCATTTTCAAATAATTAACTTTTATATATTTTTTTATATAAATTACGGGTTTACAGTATTATGGCTTTGTTTATTTTATAACAATATAGTACTTCAAATGAAGTTTATTGAATTTAAATTTGTTGCAAAACATTTACATTGTGAATATTAATTTCTTAATTAAATTAATTAGTTAAACAAATGCTTTATAAAACAAGTAAAAGCAAATAATTTTATAGAAATATGTGTTTTGCCCTAAATTAATTAGATGAATTTTTTATAACGTTAAGAAAGTTGTAGTACATGGATGACCAACGAATCGATTGCAATTAACCAGTCAATCGTAAACCCAATGTTTGTCAATTAATTGCCATATTTGATAGTAAAAAATTCAAATAGTTAGTTTAAATGTTTGGATTTATGATTTTGCTCTTATTTGCTAAAATTGTATGTTCTATGCGATTATTATTAATAAATAGAAATTATACACAATATTTTTGTACTTAAACTTAGCGAAGACTAAACAACGTTCTATCGTAACTAGTTCTTCCATTGAAAAGTCATTATTATTATCTACTAATTGTATTCCCAGCTCTAATTATGATTTTTTGCTTAGAGACATTCAAAAACAGCTGGACAGTTAAATTATTGTGATTTTTTTATAGATGTGACAAAGTAAGGTGCACTCAAACGAACTGTCTAGAAAATTAAATTCAAGATCTGTTTTTTTATAACAAGTCGAACGCGTCTTATTTTTAAGATAAATAGTAACTCTCTCTCTTGTAATATGTGGGTAATGCAGCTATTTTATTGATTATTAAATTAGAAAAACTAAATGTGTTTAATCGCTTTTTGCGACGTAATGACGTAATGAAAAAATCGCATAGGATATAATTTTCCCCTTCAATTCATTTAATTCGGGAAAATGATTGGAAATTATAATTTAATGCTAAATTGACAGTAAAATGAAATTATTGTGGAATAAAATTCAAATGTCGAATGATCATTATTGAGAATTGTGTTGGCTGGTCTGGTGGTATAATCATCACTAATTCATTATATGGTATCTAATTTAAGGAATGCTTGTGTTTGGCAGTTATGTTGGAACACGCCTAATAATTTTACTATATATTTAGGTGTTATCCCATGCAGTAACTATAAATCCGAGCTTCCCCCAAACAAATGTTCGAGGGTTCTTTTAATTAGTTAATGTTTTTACTATATAGAATAGAGTTGAATCGACCATAATACTCACAAATTTATTAAACGCATAAAATATATAATCAGACTATTATCATCAATTTTCTTTACAGCAAACAAATAAAAAATCATTAGAAAGATGCGTTTTTTATGTCAGAATTAAAATCAAAACAAAACTCGTATTCGCATTGGTATAATTCTATCTGTTGCATTGATTATTTGTTTTGTGAAATAATTACTAGTCAAATTTGATTTGATTTGTTTTGAAAATGGCTGATTGTAATTAATTACAACTTGATTAAATTTATAATGCATATTGTACCTAAATATTATATGTATATGAACATAAAACCCAAATTTAAACATGGCTGGGTATTGTATTGCCCGTTTCCGGAGTGAAAGCTAAAGATATAACCTTTGATTAAGTTATAAAGAAAGATTTTAATCATAAATTAGATGTAATAAAATTATATAGATAGTAAATTTAATAAAATTGAATCCATTTAGTGTTAATTAGTTATACCTTTAGATAAGAGAGTAAGTTTTAGTAAGGTAGGTAGGTAAATGATTAACAGAGGACTAGACACTGCAACTACGTGCTGGGATAAGTTGAATCAATAAGGTAGATAAGAGCGCGACTTAATTTAACATTATGACCTGCAATAGACATTAATTTTGACGCAAACTGCTCGAGCACGTGTATGAAAATTGATTCTAATTTTGTATGTTAAACATACCGTTGCATATATTGAATATTTGCAAGCTGAAATCAACGTACGTATACGTATTTCGAACATGCTAGCTGGCACATACACACACACATGCTAAAACCATATCCTGAATATTGAAGATTATCTGATTTTGCAGAATTATCATTATCTGAAAGCGGCAATTATTTTAATAACCTACAATTTAATTTCATTTAAATATCTTAAAACTTCTAACTGAAATTTATTACAAATGAAAAGCAATTTTATTTGAAGCGCGCGCTATTCTCCGATGTGCAATAAAAAGGTAGAAGCTTATACTTGTACGTAAATATTCTATAGATACATGCGCTTGATAAACCCAAATAAAAAATACACTCCTAGTTAAATTCTGATATTTTTTTTCGTTGTTTTTCGTTTGGCCGCCGCATAAAAATTTATGCGCTGCGATTATTATAAAATAAAATGAGGTACAGCACAAAATATTTGAACAAACACATACTTAAAAGAAGAATAAAAGCTAGCACAGGTGCAATTTATATCAGTCCATATAAAGCACTTGCAGTCTTACATTGCTGCCTTTTTTGCGTTTTATTTACTACACTTTTTGAGGTTGTAAAATGTATGTGAATACATTTTTACATCTTTCAAAACAGCATCATACATCATTTATAATATTTGCAGCAACACAAAGCAAAACAAAATTCTCATTTAATATTTTTTTATGCAAACGTAATTACGAAAAACTTTTTGTTTGTTCTTAAAGTTAAACTCAATCAAATTGTATTTTATTTCTATTTAAAGCAAAAAAAAACGATGAACAAATTTGTAATTCTCGATTTATTTTATGCAAATGCCTCGAAGCTCTCTCAATTTGGTTGGATCAGTTTAATTCGAAAGTCGTTAGTGATTTAAAAATATGCAAGAATCGAATTGAGAGACGACGATTCGTATTCTTTTCTTTCTCCTTTTCGTAAATTTACTTGCGCGCACACTTTTTCTTACACTCTAATAAATGTAATGTGTTTGCTCTTCAGGTTGGGCGATAGCTGCTGAAGAAAAAGATTGGAAGTATCGTTTATCTATCTACTATGCGAAAACTCAGGATTCTGGCACTTTTACGTGCGCTACACCGCGGGGTATTACTAATAGCCTTACTCTCCACGTTGCAGGTAATCGCTTTCATCTAACAAAGCTTATTTTCGCTCAATCAATATCCAAGTATGTACATTGAAATGGAATGTAAATTTACAAATTTATTATTAACAGCTGTGCATTGCGATCCGATATCAGTAACTGGCATGCATTTAACTGTGCGAATAGAGGGAACGAGGCTGGGGCACACAGCGATATTTCAATGTCCAATTGGTTTTAAAGTAAATGGAACGGCAAATCTTACATGCCAGGCATCCGGTATATTATGTTGTTATTGTATCAAGTTGTAAAATTTTATGCAAGTTTATGCTGCAGGAAAATGGTCGGCACCTGTGCCAAGTTGCGAACCAGTACTATGTCTCCCATTAGATACTCCTGGTGGCTTACCAGAACCACATCTACAACTTGAAGAACATAATGCTACATATGGAGGACGTGCTGTATTTAGTTGTGCATGGGGTTATCGTTTAATGGGCGCACCTGGCGTCGAATGCGAACTAGACGGAAATTGGTCTGGGCCTTTACCAAAATGTGTTCGTAAGTGTATTTCATTTTTTTGTTGCTGTAGCTGTTGCTGTTTCTATTTTCTCTCGTTTTTATATCACTTAATTGCATTTTTTCTAATGAAGCTATACAATGTCCACCGCCAATTATACCGGTAAATGGACACTTAATCCAATCTGAGTCAGCTGGAATGGATGGTGGACGATATGCTGTAGGAAGCTTGGTTCAATTTGCTTGCCGAGGTGCACATGTTTTGGAAGGCGAAGCAAGTATTATTTGCACCGAAACTGGATATTGGTCACATCCACCACCATTTTGTAAGTAGAGTAATTAATTATTTCGTAATTAATTGCATTCATGTTAATTTATAAACAGGTAAACCGAGATGTCCGTATATGGGGGAACCAGATAATGGAGCAATGGCTCCAACGAAATTTGCATATGAGCCGGGAGATGAATTACAAGTTACATGTAATCCGGGATTTGAAACGCGATTAGAAGCAAGGCCGAAATGCTTGCCGGATGGAAGATGGTCAACACCTCTTCCACACTGTACTAACTATTCCCAAATATAAGTTTTTATTTAAAGTATATTTTTGTGATAATATTGTGTAAAGAATATAAATAATACCTAATGTTTTAAAAAAAGGTGGTAAAGTGAATCGATACAGAAGAAAATAAATACTCAAGAAAATATCAGAAAATATAAATTATGTACATTATGCATAATATAGTCTATTGTATTGGTGATATTTGTGTAGGTTTTCCAGAAATATTATAGTATATATAGTTGATAAAATACTAATATAATATATATTCATACAACGACTGAAAAGTCAATAAAATCATACATATATTTGTAAAAATGCATTATACACATAAGTAAAGAAATATATTAAAAGAAGAGAATGTTAGTTATATGAATGCTGCCTTTAAATTGTTGTTTATGTAGTCAATTTCTATAATATACATGTGTTTGGATTAAAAGATAAGTGTAAATAATTTATAGGTTTTTATGACTTATAATAAAATTTACTGTAACTTACTTTAAGGAAAAAATTATTTTAGCTATATGTAGTAAACGTTTTTTCGCAAAATTACAAACTTTTTATTTCTTATAATAGTTATATATGCAGCCCATTTATCACAATTCGGAAAATCTTTGTGACGTATGTTTGAGCTTGTAGAATAAAGTAGTTCAAATACATTTAAATAAGTCGTTTCAACTAAAAAAATTTCCTTCGGTTATTCCTATTTACCATTACGGTTGTCTCGATATAACACGAATGAATAAATAAAACATTATATTAATAATTTAAGTGTTCCTATCATTTTGCGTCTTAATGATGTCAATTAGGATCAACTAAAACATAAATAAAATAAGCGTACTTGGCGTGTATTTTTTAAAATATTAATGTTCGGTGAAACTCGTTTAGATTTCGGACCATAAGATGGAAGAAAGTACTGAATATGGCTGCCGTAGTTTCGGAGCAATGAGCATTACCACTGTTGCCACTTTTCATACCAACATAAGATGACATTGAAAAGTAGAAGCATCTTTCAATGCAGTTAAGTTACTCCCAATTAAATTATTTTAAATAGGATAATAGTTGATGTTTTAAGCAACGTATATATTTACAAAATGGGTTCGGAGTCAGAAGAAATAGTTGTAGAAGATTCAGACGATTCATTGTTGGATTACAAAGAAGTAAATAAATTAAGTGCACTAATTATTTATGTTAGCGGCAATATTTTTGTCTTGTTTTTAGTTAAACGATGTGGAATTCGATTTACCATCAATTACGCCGTCTTCTTTGGAGAGTATATTATGGGATATGGAATCAGAAGAGGGCAGCGATAGTACTTCCTTACATTCCTTACAAAGTTTAACATTAAAGTTTAGATCTATGTTATACCACTGCATTTTGCAAGGAATTTCTGCACAAGTATCGTCAGCCGGTGTACGTATTTTAAATACAAGTTAAAATCAGCTAAAATTCTTATATATTATACTTTATTTTTTGAACTAATAGGATCGGGTTGGTGCTGGATCTCCTACAGTAATTGCAAATAGTATGAAATATATAGCAATAGGAACGTCGCACGGTTACGTTCTAGCTTTTGATATTGAGCAAAGCATGTGTTGGTGTTCGCATGACACAATATCTACAGATCAAGGTGCAATATCAGCAATCGCATTTAATGTGGAATCTACTAGATTATTAGTTGGGTAAATATAAATAATAAATAACATGTGTAACTAAATTTATTACAATCATTCCATTTTAGTTACGAGAGAGGTTACGTTTTAATGTTAGATGCTGCAAATGGTGATGTTTTACGTAGAATTCCAGATGGTCATGCTCCTCAAACAGCTGTATTGCAGTTACGGTTTACTGCATCAAATAATCTAGCTCTAGTCGGTGATTCATCTGGATGTGTGTTTTCGTTAAGTTTTTCACGCCGATTAGGCGTACGAAGTTGGGATTCGAAATGTTTATTTTCTGGTGCAAGAGGAGAAGTATGTTGCTTTGAACCTCTTGTGGAAGGACAGGAATTGCTGGGTCACAATTTTATTGTAGCGATGGCGACATTATCAAAGGTATACGTCGATTAACTATTCCCATTCCGTTTATTTTATATTCGTTTTTAGGTCATAATAATTACAATAAAACCTAGATTACGCGTATTATTTAGTCAACAATTACCTCGAGTGCCAACATCTCTACCTCTTGTTTCGTGGCAATTAGTGCTAGTAGGAAAGTCGTGGCAACCAGTTCTAGCATGGGGGCGAGGATCAGAATTAAATTATACAAGAGTCATATTTACTGGAGTAAATCGAAATAAATTAAAACTATCACCATTACGAACTATTGAATTGCCATTTACGATGACTTCGTTACATTGGGTTGGAAGTCGACATTTAGCTATATTAGATACAAGCGAAAACTTGCGGCTAATTGAAGTACGTTCGCAAAAGGAGCTGGAATTACTTGAACTTGCCAATGCGGGATTAGTGTACAGTTCGGCCCACTTTAAGGCGCTTGCTGTTGGGGGCGGTGTGAGTGAAGCATTTGCATTGGCAGGAGAACGGGCATGTTATAATAGTTTTGCTAGTCGCGGTGAACAGCTTTTAGTGCTGGGTACTAAAGCTGTGCACTTAATAAAATTACGAACATGGCATGAACGTTTGCTGTATCTGAGTGATCAAGGCCGATGGGCAGAGGCATTAAATTTAGCTGCGGATGAAGGTGTCAATCGAGAGAAGAGCACGCAGTTACTATTAGATAAATATTTAATAAATTTAGGGAAACATTGTACTGATAGAGATGGTTTAGCGGCAGCAATTAATTGTTGCATAAAATTAGATAAAATGTAAGTATTATTTTTTATTGCCATTTAATTATTTTAGAATTCTTAAAAAAGCGAATAGACGTGGATCACATTAGTCTTGAAATGCAATAAATTTGTTATTATTATTATTATTGAAATGTCCAT
The DNA here is from genome assembly GCA_030264715.1 of Adinopsis sp. GC000173. Taxonomy (NCBI): domain Eukaryota; kingdom Metazoa; phylum Arthropoda; class Insecta; order Coleoptera; family Staphylinidae; genus Adinopsis; species Adinopsis sp. GC000173. Next base: position 9,613 of record JARJDW010014918.1, on the reverse strand, counting down.
AGTTCCTTAGAGATGCGGCCAATAACCCAATTAATTCTTAAAAACATCTGCAAAATCAAATGTATAAAACAATTTTTGTGCATGGCAATCAAAATTTTGTATAAAACTATAAAGTAATATTTCAAGGCAAAGGAGAATGACTTTTAACAAAGTACGAAAAAAATGTTATATAATTATTTAATCGTCACGCACTACAAATTGTTTATATATTTATTTTGCTAGAATGATTCATTCAAAATACATACTTGACTTTACCGTAACAAGCGCCAATTTCTTAATATGCGATTCTTACATATATTAAAAACTTAATTTTAAAAGTTTTATGCAAATGAAAGTTTGAATGTATTTCTGTGTCCACAGATTGCAGTATAAAATTGCGTTTCTTAAAAAGTAAAATTTCACTGTTATTGATTTTGAATGTCAATTAATGCGAGTATTAATTTTTTTAACTTCTATTCTTGTAATTATTTCAGAGATACTTTATGTAATGACTTATGGGATATAATATCGACTGACCAATACAATCAAGACTTATATTATACATTAATTTCTGAACATATATCAACCGGATCTTTAACATATGTATCACCTACAGTTACTCAAGCACTTGTTTTATATCTAGAAGAAAAAAATTTAGAATTGCTCAAGGATGTTCTACTATCACTTGATTTATCCTGTCTTGACTTGCATCAGGTATTAAGCATATGCAAAAAGCAACGATTATATGATGCTTGGATTCATATCACTACTAAAACTATAGGAGATTATACAAGTCCTTTGACGGAATTTTTAAACGAATTAAAGCCTGATAATCATGCTTTGGGAAATACTATTTTAGTGTATGTTAGTGCATGCTTGGCCGGCTTAGGATATCCCAAAGGCAACATTCCTAGAGACGATATACATCGAGTTAAATTTGATATTTTGCGTTGCTTGGAAGCGCAACATTCGATTAATGCTAATGAGAATGAACATACCTATCCATATTTACGAGCTTTACTACGATATAATTTACGTGAATGTTTAAATGTTGTTAAATTGGCATTTACCGAAAGCGAATTTTCTGGTGAGATGGGTTTGCTACATAGGCAACGGTTGGTGGAAATTCTTATACAAATTGTAGCACCTCCAGAATTTCAAGTAAGTACACAATTACATATTATAAACATTTTGAGAAAAATGAACAAGATTCACTAAATAAAAACATTTCTTGCCTTGTAATTAAAGTTGGCCCGAAGTGTATGCGAAATATGCGTTTCTGGAACGAACCTACGTTGACTTTAATATGATTTTTATTATACTACTAAATTATAAGATAGTATTTTTTTTTTGGTTTGGCAATAATTCATTTAAAAAAGTTTGAAAATTTAGGTTTTTTCATTTTTAATGGCTGTAAATTGAAATTTGTTTGTTATTTTGAATGAAAACTAAGTAATGGTTTAAAAAAATATGAAAATTGCGGAAAACAACTTTTTTTAACTCGAAACTCGAAAGATAGGACAATACAAATTTAATAATTTTTATTAAAAATTATATGAAAACAGAAACCTTTGAAGGAATTTCAGAAATTTTCAGTGAGATCCACAACCCCTAGTTTTATAAAAATGTCTGTCAGTTCTGATTATGTTTATGAGTTTTGGATGAAAATAGTGTAATCTATCTTGCAAATGATAGTCCGTAAAAATTGCTTGTAAAATATGAACATGAGGAAACACGACTAAACTGAGCTAATGACATATTAATTTTTCCCTTTTTTGTTGAAATTTTCACCCGTGTTTAAAAACTTTTCGAAGAAAATGTTAAATATGAATAATTTCAACTTATATTTTCGTTTGGCAGAGTGCAAGGCCCGAAAGTCTACTGCATACATATTTAACGACGAGAAATCTATTGAGTCTTATATATCTATTTACTTAAAACCTTTATGTTTGTTTACTAATATGTAATTTATTTCAGGAGAGTGATACAATAATTTTAGCTTGTTTCATCACGAAATTAGTTACATCAAATAATTTGAAAATTGAAGAAGCGTCACTAACGACTGTTATAAAATCATTAACAGATAATTTTGATAAAACATTATCGATGCGAGACCACTTAGAAAGGGAACAATCATTGTTAGATTTACTATATGCAGGAAAGTTAACGAATATAAATCAAGACGAATTATTAAAAGTCGCACTGGATTCGAATTGTTATCGCGTGGCTGAATATGTCTATGAAGTTCAAAATAAATATTCAGACATTTTAAAATGTTATTTGGAGGATCCACTACGACATTCGGATGTTTTTAACTACATATTAAATTATATAAATATACCTAATCGTTATATTAAGGAACAATTTATAGATAACTTTAAGTCAATCGTTGTTATTGATACAAGAAAATGTATAGATGTAATTATTGAACATTTCCCTAATTTGTTAGAAAGTTTATTTGAAAATATCCAAGAAGATGATGAAGTGGCTTATAAATTTTTAAAAGAATTAATTGCTAGTGATATTAGAGTATCTCCGTTGATGGCTGAAAGATATCTGGAAATATTATGTGTGAAAAATGTTGATAGTACGTGTAACTATTTGGAAATGGGATTGTGCAGAGAGCAGGAAGCGCTTGAAATCACCAAAAAACATAAAGCGCATAAAGCAACCGCATTGCTATTACAGAAAATGGGGGAATTCAAAATCGCTTTAGAACTTTTGTTAGAAAATAATTTGACTGAAGCTGCAATTGATGTTTGCATTAAAGGTGCAGACCATTTAGATAGCACTAGTAGTCAAAGCCTTTGGTTAATGTTACTAAAGCATCCCGGACATAGTCGCAATATATCAGTTAGAGAATTACTGCATGCTGCTGCTCCCCATGTTCCTCCAGCTCAACTAATCGATCTAGTCTCCGATGCAAACTTCGGCGACATAAAACTTTTGTTGAGAGGAATCTTATCTGATTGTGTTCATGATGTGGACGTCTACTCTACTACCTTAAACATCTTAGGAAGAGACTTGCATCATAGTAAGTTAAAATTTACACCAAAAGATTAGCTAACGATTTAATAATCTTCTTGTTCATTTTAGATTTAGCAAAATCGCTTTGTCATAATGGAAAAGGCTTACCTTTTCAAAAATTAACCTGCAACATCTGCCAAACTTCACTACTGCAAAACAAAAATAGGTCGGACGATCAAGCAGCTTCAATATGGGGCTGTGGACATTCATTCCATACTCAGTGTTTAGCGGAGGGTGATAATATTTGTCCCTTTTGTCGAAATGAAGCCGTTTTTGTTAAGCACCATATACCAAAGAAGACTATAAAGGAGACAACTGATTCTAAACAAGTTCGTCCAGATTTAGAAGGACACTTTTAATTATTCTAGTCTATTTTATGTAAATATTCATTTGTTATCTTTTAATATTGATTTTATTCTGAAAATCAAGTATTATTAATTTACGAATTTGTGATATTACAATAATATTTATTAATAATTATTTTATTATAGATATTATATTGTAGATGCATTTGGTATATACAAACTATAGTACAAAATCACAGATTATTTTATTGCGGAAATAATTCTTGATAGTATTTTATATATTGTCCCAGACGTTCATCTATAAGTTCTAAAATATATTTAATGTTCATATAAATGCAATGTATACGTACCTTTCCTAAATAAATTTGCATATTGGGGATTAGATTGGAAGTAGTAGAAAGTGCTATGATATAAGGTTGGATCTCCAGAGTTTTTCGCCGCCTCTAAAAATTTTCTCGGATTGGCGTTTTCATTGCACATTTTTAACGCTAATAATATCTGTCCCTGGCTCAATAAAATTTCTTGGATTTCCTCAACCGCATCTATAAATTTAAATACATCGAAATCACAGAGACTTTGTAATACTTTATGTTCTATAAATGATTCAATTCGATTCGATATAATTCTAGTGAAATACAAATATTTTCATATTTATTTCCGTTTATAAGAATTCAGGTCTAAAAATTTCCAAAAAAAAAATGAAAAATTGGTGCGGAGTTTCTGAACATGAGTTCAGATTATAAAGTTTCATTAATAAGTTGAAATTAATAAAAATTATCTAAGCTAGTGAAATTTCTTCCCAGAATAAAATATCTCCATTAATTAGAAATTGACATTTGGTTATCACAAATATATGACAATAAAACAAATCTGATAACATCCTTCTATTTTTTGTAATAGCGCATTGTATGTTGAATAAAAATGTTAGAATCAGTTTAAAAATTATGCCTTCTTTTTTCAAATCTTCGCAGAGTATATACACTTAAATAAATGAAATTATACGGATAGGCAAAATATAATATAACCAGGTCAAATAAATTTTATATTAATGTGATATCATTTGAGATAGAAAAAAAGGCTACGATTTTTGGAACATATTACTTGGTATTGGAAAATAAAACTCACTTTATGTTAATATTTCATTATCCATTGTAGTGTATTAACATAAATTGAGTTTAATTTTCCAATACCAAGTAACGAGCGTTTCAGAAGAGATAAACCAACATATTTCACTTGGCTCAAAACCTTATCTTCATGTCTATGATTAATATGCGACATATAAAAGTCTGTGTGCAACTGATACACAAGCTCGCAACTTAGCAAACATATTGTGAATCATCAAAACTACTCCGATAAACAATACTTACTTAATCTAGTCAACATATCCAAAGCCAATTGTGGTGCAGCTGCATGCATATTTCCCAGCGATAATAGCAAACACGCTAAAAGTTTTGAATCTTCAACCACTCCATACTGCAGTAATTGCTGCAATGCAGTAAATTTATTTCTTCTCACCAGCGTTGTTACAAGCATTTTCTTTAAATTGTGCTGCGTCGTGATTCCAAATTCGGAAAGCGAAGTCATATATGCAATTATCACCCATTCTAGCTTAGTCATTTGTTCATTGTTTTCTAACAATTGTAATATATTATCGTAAATGTCGGCTTGGTTAATTAAAACTGGAGCAGACAACGTCTGCTTATTTTGCGGAGGTGCATTTGCGGGAGATGCCATTTGATTTTGTAATTCGTTTACCATCCATGAACGATATACGGAATTTACATGATTAAAACTTTCTTGCAGTTTTTGTAGTGGTGGAGTATCTCTTTGAATGGTGGTAAAAAGCAACTATAATCAAATTAATTAATTGATTTGAATCAAAAGTGCTAAATATATTTTTGTGCTTACGTCTAAAAGTACCGACTTTCCTCCAATGCGTTTTAATAGCAAGTTGGTACAAACAGCAACGTCACTAATTTTCTTACACAACTCTGGAAGACGCAGTTTAATATGCCAAAGACATCCTAATTTTGCATCTATGATAATATTTGGTTGAAACACCACCCAGTTTGGCGAATCTATCATTAAAATTGTAATAAGCTATAGATTAATTTGCAGGATTCATTCTTACATAGTTCACAAAGGTGCGTTTGTGGTTCGACTAGTCCCGGAATAGCTAACGTTGTTGGTTTCAAAGATTCAGGAATTGCAACAGCGGTGTGATATGAAACTGTCCCATCACTTTCACCTGGTAAAGCTATGTCAAAAATCATGGAGCAGCGAGAAGCCTGCAACAAATATGGGTAATATTAAATGCTGTGAAATTTGCACAATACTTTTCTAGTCTTTTTTTGAGTTGTAGGTGTATATAAGGCACACAGCATTTTCGATTTTTGTCGGTTAATGCTTGAGAATCATTCTTAGATAGGTATATTTATTGATTTGATTTAATACACTGTCTTTTAATCACTGTATAAATTTAAACCTAATGAATTAATTCTTTTATTTTTGAAAAATTTATTCTATAAAGTAAATATGTTAATGAATAACTTTACCTCATAGTTATTAGATACGTTAATGCAAAAAAACAAAATAATTATCTGTTAATATGTTTTTTTTTGCAAAAATATAAAATAATATTTTGACATGATTCCTAATGGGAAGTATTCGCAAAATGAAATGTTTATAGAATGGATTAGCTTTGTCTTAACCGTCTTAAGATGTTTGACTGTATAATGTGGTTATTGTAGCATATTTTATACACTCAATATATAAAACGCATCCTAAATGATTGACTATGTTTTTGATATTAAATGTTTACCTTATGGCTGTTCCACCGAGTTTACTATCCCCTCAGCTCTCTATGTAAATCTTATGACAAAATGTGCGTTTCGTATAAGATAAAACGTAGCCTTATTTAAAACATTGACTTCATAGACAAAATAAAGTAAAATAGCATATGCGTATGTTATTTAACTTTATTTTATTTATGAATCAAGTTAAGATATCCCAAATGATAAAACCACGTTTTACCTTATATGAAATGCACATTTCACCATAAAATTTACATTGAAACGTAAGGAGGAAGAAAACTTAGGTGGGACAGCCTTATATGACAGATTTTACTGCAATGGAAAGTCCAAAAACAGAACCAACCCACCGTCAAAGTGGATTTTATTTAAAAAAGGAAACATTTAATACCACTCAGTGAATCAAAATTAAATTTTGAATTGATATCAATGTTAAATTAAAAATAGTAATATCATATATTCAGAATATTGGAGTAGCTTTGTCATGGAAAAGCAAAAAGTTGACTTGATTCGCTTTAATTCTGAGCCCTCTATTAATTAATTTAAATTTATTTTACCTGATGATGTATAACAACTAAATTATCCAATATATTTATAGCAAATCGTCCAGATAGACCCAGCTTTAAAACGTGTCGTTTTACAGGTGCCTGTCCAGGTCCATTCAACGTATGGATATGAACTTCAGCTGCTTGTGTACCAGTTTGATGTCGCAGAATTAAAACACATGGTGTTCCATATAGTGTTGATAATGTTACATCACGTTCTAACGCCATTCGACGAGGCTCAGCTAATTCGAAATATAATTACAGTTTGCATTACCTCATAATTGCAAACTTACTTTTTACTTTTGCCAATTTATTTATTGATCCCGGTTTAAAAACCACCGGTTGTAAGTTGGAACCTTGCGACGATGATAGCAATGCCATTTTATTAACGGAGCACCAAACGAACCATTGCGTCGTAGCTGATAATGTTTTCAATAGTTTTAAACTCTTTTTCTCTGGAATGATCATGTATAATTCAATTCCTTGATTCGTCATAAAAGCAACTTCATTTATTTGCGACCAAACAAAGCCAACAATTGTCGCATTCTTTTTGCATTGTTGAGAATATTCTGCTTCCACAGAAGTTCCATTAAAATTCATGAATTCCACTGATGTGGTTGTCCTTTGCACAGCCAATACTTTCTTATCAAACGAGAATTTAATTGAAATAACTGGACCATGGTCTTCCATGACAAAATTAATTGGTTCATCGCGTTCTAAAGGGCCTTTTACAACAACACCTAAAACACCGCTCGATCTCACTGCAAATACCTACAAACATAATGTAAATACACATTTACACTATGTACTAGAAATTAGACGAAGAAAAATGCTCACCTGTTTGTTTGAGTCATCAAAAAACACATTTGTAACTTGATTTACCGCCTCAAAGCGAACGGGATCCTCCGATAATTCAAGATATTCGTTGGGCATTTTCGATTATTTTTCAATAACATTTATTTTTGAAAATAAATAGGTGCGTATCGTACCGTGTGTACCCGTGTGTACTTGAATTCTAGTTGCTCCGAGACTTTTTAGACGCAATGTTGGTAATACAGGGTTAGGGGGTTAGGTTGGCTGGGTTGGCTGCATTTGTCACTAGAATTAGAGGTTAGGTTTTAAAGCGGGAAATTTTTAGAAAATACTCATTTGCGGAAAATGGATTTGTTAGAACAACCAGAAATTAAAAAAACATACAATGAATCGAAATACAAAGTTAAATATTGGGAACATCAATTTAAGAAAAAGAACGGTCGATTACCGTCAAAAGTAAGTGTTTTCCAACTATTTAGTCTTTAACTAATATCCTATTTATTTATGCAGTTAGATATCAAAGAAGCAGATAGAGAGATTCGATATGCTTACAAAACCTATTTCAATTTAAAAACTGCCGCTTTAGAAGAAAGCTTTAAGGGTGTTGATGGTTTTAATTCAGATGAAGATGATTACGCATCCACTTCAACCAATAATATTACCGAAACAGATTTAGCTTTATTGCAAGACGACACGTGTGAGACTACCGCAGTCAGCGAAGAATCATCAATTGTTAATAATGAATCTGAAGTACAAAATACTGAAAAGACATGGGGTGAGCATTTGAATATCCAAAATATACCAGTGAAAACTAAGAAAGCGGATAAAATAGATATTAATTCAAGCTTCACATCGAAACTGTTTAAGAATTCATCGTTTTCAAAACGCAATCCTCGTAAATCATTGTCTTTTCAACATCGTAAGAGTGACAATAATCTTAGTAATTCAAGCTATTCGAAGTCTTTTTCGCAACCGTTGGAGGAAAGTAGTTGCAATGGATCGATAATAGAAGAATTAAATAATAGTCAAAGTAGTAATATAAGTTTCAAAACAATCAACTGTGATAATATAAAAATAACGTCTAATGTAAATGCAATTTCACAAGCAAGTGTTAATGTCGCCGATATGTTACTGCGTGACAATTTCACAAAAGAAAGAAAAATTGATTCGGGTTGGTTAAATCGGGTAGTAAATAATGTTGGTCCTGTTTTAAATGAAAAATTAAATGATAACATTGATATTAGTTTAAGTACGAATGTGGTACAACAAAAGGCGACGGTTAACTATGATAGTGATGAAGTAATTGGCGATTCGGATGAAGAAGATACTGCCAAATTCCACCCGACTAAACGATTTAAACCAAACGAATCAACAAGAATTAAAAATATTGAAACGACAACGCAACGCCTTGATTTTAGCAATTTATTTACAAATGCTTTATCAAACTCGTTGGAATTGCCAAAAATTGAAAAACCCGTACCGAAAGAGGTGATTAGCGAGAATAAAATAGACGATGTACGGGCGAAGGAGGTGATTGATGAGAATAAAATAGAAAAAGTACAACCTGCTACCAGAAAATCTGGCAGGAATCGTAAAGTTTTAGTAAATATCCAAAGTGACAATGAGTCTGAGGATAAAGCAGATCCATTTGCGAATAGTGGCGATGAGGATCCAGATTTCTCATGCAATGAAGAAAAAACTAATAAGAGCGCTAAAACTAAAGAGAAATCACCTAAAATTCCCAAAAAATCACCCAAGGTGGCCAAAAAATCACCTAAAGATACCAAAAAACCTAAAAGTAAAAAAAATACAACTAAAGAAAAATCCGAGGAAGATAAGGATGAAAATGAAGCTGAACAGAAATACGAATTAGAGTATTCAGTTAAACCTCGATTTAAAACAGTGCCACGCACTGAGATTAAAAAAATTGTTAAAAGTAGAGTTAAGAAACAAACACAGCAAGAAGACGTTGCTGAATCTAATGATGAGACACTAAATCCGAAATTGAAACGGTTGCAAGAAAAATTAGCAAGCGGTAAAGCAAATGAGAATTTCGTAAAAATTGATATACAAAAGAAGGTGTTCGTAAGAGGTAAAAAGAATATGAATTTTACCAAGTATAAAAAGAAGATGT
>JARJDW010014908.1:0-13229 GCA_030264715.1 Adinopsis sp. GC000173 | reverse complement strand
GATTGATGAATTAATTCTAGATCAAGTTTGTAACTGGGTGGGTATGTAAATAAATACATCCCGTATCTCTCGATTTACACGGTATTTACACACATAGTGGAAACCTCGATGTAGTAGGAATTTAATCCTGGACAGATGTTTGGACATTTAACAAAACCAAATTTTCTCATAAGAAGTAATATAATAATGATAATTTTTTTATAAAATAATTTAAACATTTTAATTATTGTTTTTTTTATTTTACAAATAGTTTTATAGGAAATTTTTATCAAAACAGCAAATATTTTTAGTAAAATTGGATTCAAGAATTCTGTGTATTCTAAAGAAAATTGCAGAGTTGACGTTTATTCTGAGAAAAGAAAATTTTTGTTGCTACTTTGCATTTTGTAATTAGAGTTAAATTCACATGCCAACAGTGAGATAATGCAGTAATTTAACGATTTTTAGTGAAATTAATTCGAAAAAGTTAAGAATTATTGCAAAATTTGCCTTTTGTCTGAAAGTCAATTCTGGTAGTATACTAAACAAAAGTCGTATATACCCATTTTCCACTGAAAATGAAATCGTCTTTTTTCAACTATTTTTAATCACTTCTTTTATTCCGTTTTTGTTTTGCACGATTTTAATAAACAATTGGTTTGTTATTAAGAATAATAAAAACTGCAGAGACTCTATAGTCTTAGTTTTCTTCATTTGTTCTTTAAAACTTTATAAATATAAATCGAAAAGTTAGAAAGCTTTAAAGGAAAAGTAAGTGAACTCGCCAGACCCTCCTTTTTGAAATAAGTTTTTAAATTATTTTACACGGTTGTAAAGAGAGGTTACCTAGATTCGGTATTTTAGTATTTCAGATAATAGTACATTTGATTAGAAAATTGATATTAGCTGTAAAGCAAACTAAGTTTGTTAATCGAAATATCACTGTCATAGATGGATTAACACGCTTTTTGATTGCACTAGACGCATTTTCAATGTAACATTAATTTTTGATTTAATAAATAGATTTTCCAGGAATCTTATCCTAGCATATGTAAATCGAGAAATGAGTGTATGTGTATGTAAATAGCGTGAATTTGGCGCGGCGCATACAGGCAATTAAAGACAATTTAAATTGTGGATATTTTTACAACACGTAATTTTTGTTAATTAATTGTTATGTAGAACGTACACGAACCCGGACACTATTCTGGTTTTTGTTTCAATAAAACTAAAACCACAATGTAATTTAAAGTGATAGTAGCTGTGTGTATGTATGTGTACTTATGTGTGAGTGTTTTTTGCAGCATAGTTGTGTCAATTTAATCTTGATTAGATTAGTTGTGTGGTGTGGCAGCAAGTTTGCAGGAACATTATGGCCGAACATTAATCTTTGAAAAGCGTCCCTTTTTACGTTTTAAGATTTCGAACGCAATACATGGCGAGATCTTTATCAGCAGCAAATAGACGAAATAGCTATTTCCTCAAATCCCTGTTATAATTTATGGCCTTGCACACATACACATATTTTTGTTTGGCTGTGCGGTGCGGCGTGTGGTGGTAATAATCACAAAAAGCAGCAACCAATTTAGCAGCGGCAAAAGAATAATGTATTACATTTAAATTTGCGCCAGAAAGGATAATACACACAAACACAAATACGACGTTTTGTGGGTGTATGCTTTGTTGAAACGGCGCTGCTGCTAGCTAGCTACTCTCAGCTCGGAAATAAGAAAAGAACACCGATTTTTTTCGCTACATTTTTACTACTATACAACACACTCCACATATACACAGTTGGAATTTTCTTGTGCATGTTACAACTATATAAATAGCAATACAAAGTATCAAAACTATTTATAGTATATATACTCTCGAGTCGTAGACCATTTAAGTGCTTGTTTATTTCCAAACCATTTATACATACATACATACATACGTATATATATCTAATCCATTTATTTATTAAATTGTATGAATTTTTGCATAATTGCTCCGTTGTGAGATGTCAATACATATATACGTTTTCCATTAATAAGATAATTTATTAATTGAAAGCAGAACGTAATTAAACTGTTTTGAAATCGCTCACTCAAGCATTGGAAAAAAGAAAATGCCAGCACTACTAATGGCAGCCAACTAGCTACATAGTATCTCTACATACAGGGTGTGCCATTAAAATATATTGCCAAAATAATATTTAACACTGTTTATTCATGATAATAAACGAAATACAAATAAATCTTTTATATTACATTGAAACGTGAATTTGCTTTAATAGTGACCGAAACGAAGTAGAGTGCTTACGTTGGTTGTTCGCTCAAAACCATTTCAGTTGAGACTGTAAGGAGGCTCTAGAGTCCTTCTTGNTTCATGATAATAAACGAAATACAAATAAATCTTTTACATTACATTGAAACGTGAATTTGCTTTAATAGTGACCGAAACGAAGTAGAGTGCTTACGTTGGTTGTTCGCTCAAAACCATTTCGGTTGAGACTGTAAGGAGGCTCTAGAGTCCTTCTTGCGCTAATGGCAGGCATGCAGGATACGCCATTAAATTTGGGACAAAGTAGTCTGAAAGTATGGTACACTCATTATAATAAACTATATACAAACAAGTTTTTTATATTACACTTTTTAAGTGATCGCATTTTGTCGACATGAAAGACTGACGTTGATTTTTCGATTGAAAAGTAGATTTCAGTTGAGACTGTAAAGAGGCACCACTGGAGTCCTTTTACACTATAATATTTTGCAAAACACACCATTAGATTAGAATCCGGGCAAAATAATCTGGTTATCTAAAAACAGTGTAGGTATACATATGCATTGAAGCACATTAAGTACAAATAAATCTTTTATATTACACTTACTTGCGTTTTGTAGTCGCGAATTTGCTGCTTTAACAGCCGCCGAGAGGAAGCAGACATTAGAGTGCTGCCCTGGACTTATCGGTCTCTCGCTCGATAACGTTCCGCAGGTAGTAGTTTTAGAGGATTTAAGTTGAAACTCCACTGTAGAGTCCTTCTTGCACTAATGCCAGGCAACTAAGTGCTTACAGGACACGTCATTCGATTTCGAGCAAAATAATTATTCCAGCGATCTTAGAAGTCTTTGGTTCTGCCTGAGCGGAGGTTTTTTGCTCTTTTCGCAAACGTTGCGATTATAAAAAAACGCGCGGCTTTTTTTGAAAAATTGTTCTTTTTTTATTTATTTATTTTTTGTAGAAAAAAAAATAAATCATAAGGTTCAGTCTGATGCGCATCTCTAGTATATTCTACTTTAATTTTAAATTGTTTTTCTCACGGTAAAGAAGTTGTTGTTTATTCAAGCATCTCCATTCCCTATATTTTGTCCATATTTATGATTTATTAATTTATTATTATTATTAATTTCTTATTTTATTTTACAGTATTACTTAGGGAAACAATAGAAAATGATGACCTGCAATGCAAAACGCTGAAAATCACCGATTTCGGCCTCGCACGGGAGGTGTACAAAACGACGCGAATGTCCCAGGCGGGAACGTACGCGTGGATGGCGCCTGAAGTGATTAGGAATTCGACGTTTTCGAAGGCGAGCGACGTGTGGAGTTACGGCGTGCTGCTGTGGGAGCTACTCACCGGCGAGACGCCGTACAAGGGAATTGATACGCTCGCTGTGGCGTACGGCGTCGCTGCAAACAAACTCACTCTTCCTATTCCAAGCACATGTCCACAGCCGTGGAAGCAATTAATGACAGGTATTAAATTATTTTGTATTCAACATTTGAGAGGGTCAATTACGTATGCAGTATGCGATGTGTGTTGCGAGACAATAGTAAAGAGTTCTTTTTTACTAATAATACCGGTGTAGGTTGGGCGGTGCGGCATACAAAAACGCCTGGAAAAACCTAACCGCATACATACACACAACACAAAAATGATGATGAAGAAGAAGAAGATATTAAACGTGCACGAAATTCGTCGTGCATATTTTTCTTTGCATACCGCATACAAACCGAGCGAATTCATTATCATTTCTCCCGGTAATGTAATAAAAAGGAGAAATTGGAATAATTTGCTTATTCCTACATTAAAATTTCATCGAACGCTATTTTAAGAATGTGGAAATATTTGATTGTTGTTGATATTGTGTTGCAACACAATAATTTCTCGCCGCATTATTGAAATGTCGCCAACTTTGTTAAATTTATGCGTTTTTCTGTTCATTAAAATTGTTGACAATTAAACGAATTTTATAGGTTAGCCGGCCCCAAAAAAATAATGGCTAAAGTTAATAAAAAATATAGTTATTTATATAATGAGAACAAAAAGTGGCCGTTTAACATTAGTATTCGAAAATAAAGTTACATAAAAAATTTCAATTTCGTAATAATAAAACCAGCCATGTCGCATATTTGGTAGACTTTGGAAGTTGATAAAAGTAAAATTAATATCATTTACATATTTCACGGTGACGGTAGCATCTTTTCTCATCATAACCTACAAATATTTCTTTAATCTTATTTTGCATTTATATTGCAGAGTATATCAAATCAAAAAGTCATTTTACATGCAATATTTACTGTATTCGCAAAAGATTTACTCTTAGCAAAGAAATGTCTTCTGCGATGTTGATAATATTATATTTGACGCGGAAATGTAATATTTCAGTGTTTCAGGAAAATCAATCGTCAATCTTGCGACGTCCTTGAAACTTTTACTCTATTCAACCAGAATCTTTAATTTCTACGTTTCGTTTAATTGCCTTCTAGTACTTTTCACATTTTGATGTAATATCTTTTCACAGCTAGAAAATATTAGCTGATATTTTTCATTTTGCTAGGGGGCTTATTTATTGTTTAATAGGTATGTTCGGAAAAGATTTACTCCTTCCGTAAGTTTGAAATTATTAAAGTTTTTCACTCATATAAGAAAACCAATCATCACTTTTACGACATTCTTGAAACTTTTACCCCATTTGACGGAACTTTTTCATTTTCACGTTATGTTGGAAAGCCTATTACTTTCTTACTGTGGCGTAGCCTTATTTCTCGTCTCAGCCAACATATATTAGTTTATATAATTTAAAAAGACATTTTGTATTGTCATATTTACTTTTTAGCATGTGTATGCTTGAAAGATTTACTTTTAGTGAAGAAATATCTCGTGTAAAGTTGAAAAGGAAAAGGAAAGTTTTACTTGTACAAGAAAATCAATCATCAATTTTGCGACGTCCTTGAAACTTTTTCCCCACTTGACCAAAATCTTTAATTTTTTTACGTTCTTTCAACTTCGCCTATAACGTAATAAATTACATGTAAAACACCAATGGCATAGTAATGTTTGTTTTTTGCTATTCGTTATCGAAATTCGGAATTAGGCCTTAATGAACACCGACCGCACGTCATAACTTCCTAATTTAGGTCACATGCGAAACCACCCAGTTTGATACGAACGAGCAAATTATATATTTTCCAGGTAGCGCCTAAATAATATTTGTTTTACGATGCGATATAAAGAATACGTGCATTAATCTTATCAATCCTTTTATTTACATTCATGTATTTTTTTGTAGAATGTTGGGATTCAGATCCGCACTGTCGACCAACATTCGAAGACATCTTAGACGCATTAGATCGCATCGTGCATTCCTCCTTCACGCAAACGCCGCATGAAAGTTTCCATACGATGCAGGACAACTGGCGACAGGAGATCGAAGAGGTTCTTCTTGATCTTCGCAGAAAAGAAAAGGTATGTATCGTGACGATGCAGACATATCTATCCATATATCTATTCGAATACGTTTCATTTTGCAACGCTTTTAATTTTATTTGTTTTTTTAATTTCTTTTTGCTGCTCTTCCCAAAGGCTTGTAAATCTTTCGAAGAGGTAAATATTTACATAATGTCGATTGAGGAATATGCACTTGTTTTTTATTTGATTGGTTGAGTTTTTTGGGTGCACTTTATTTAACGCTGCTAACCGATTATTATTAAATTGCGCGCTAGTGAGCGATGTATTAATGTTTTGTTTTTTTGTTTTGCTTTAATCTGCGATAGGAGTTGCGAAATAGAGAGGAAGATTTAAATCGAGCTCAATTACAACAACGAATGCACGAGGAGCAGTTGCGGCAGAAGGAGCAGGAATTACAAGCGAGAGAAATAGATCTATTAGAAAGAGAATTACATTTTATTATTAAATTGCAAACGCCAACACCTTTAAAAAGAAAAGGTATTTGTATGATGAATTATTACCTACCACACACACAAACAATCAGATGTATTAAAACCATTTTGTAATAAGAAATTTTTATTTGATTAATTCTAGGAAAATGTTTTCGGTATCTGTAATTTTTTCAAAGATAACGTGAATTAAACGAATTTGCCAACTTGAAGACGCATAACCTTTAAATCTATGATTACATTCAAGGCAAATCATTTCGTTCTTATCTTATTATATGCACTTAGATAACTACTAGCGAACGAAAATACATTTTATTTTGCCTGATTGACGAGCTAGACATTATTCTACCTCTCACTCATACAAAACAAATCAATTATGATGATGAAATTAAAACTATTTATATGTATTTATAGGAAAATTTAAACGATCCCGCTTGAAGTTCCTAAAAAAGGAGCCTGGAATCATCGGCTATCCATCCGATTTTAGGCACACGATCACCGTTCAACACACCACCGATCACAAACCAATTACCGGCGTTATGTCACCGCACAGTCCTCCCGGATCTCCTGCAATTACAAGACTAAGAGCGATCGCTCGTAAGTGTTTCTTTTTTGCCACATCTACTTACAATCATATTTTTTTGATAATGATGTATACAATTAGATCTAGAAATATGCATGGTATGGTGTGAAGTATGCATGGTTTGTTTATTAAACATTTTAATTGATTGATTTTTTACAAGCTTTTCGAGTGTTTGAATTTTTTTGTACACACTTGTATTTTTATTATTTCCGTTTGTTCATCGCAAAACTTTCTTACAACTAGTTTATTACATATTGGCTCACAACGGCAACAAAATCCCTAAGGTCAAAATTATAAATTTAACCTAAAACAAAAACAACACAACAACATTTTGTTTCTCGATTATTTTATTTCTCTCTTTTTTTGTAGGTGTTCTGGTAAACTTATAAAAGTGTTATTGGGTTTCGATCAGTGAACCGGATTCGATTTATTATTTTCGCTGTTACGTTACGTAAAAAAAACTTTAGATTAATTGCCGATCGTAGAGCGGCAGCAAAAAAGCCGAAGTGTAATTATTATATGTACGTATAAACGTACTTATACGTAATTAGATTTTGGATCATTTTAATACGATAAGTAAATTGAGTTGCCTAATTTACACACTTAGTATCGATTTTAACACGTGAAGCGCGCTGCGAACTTTGTGAATAATTAACTTCCTCCCAAATGTCCTAAATTATACACTTATTACACGCTCATGTCATATCTAAGTAACAAGTAAATGCATAAATTTAGTTTATGTACATGAAAAAGAATTTACTACCTTGTTTATATTACGAAATGCTTTGTAGTTGTCGTTATATACTATGTATATAATATTAGTACTGATTGGAAGTGATAATACTTTTATAAAGAAATGTAACATTGCCAGAATAATAGTGATTGCAATACGTAATCGAATTGGGTTTATTGTTAATGAATCAATCAATCAATATGAATTTGAAAGTGTAAATGTGATAGGGGCATATGATTAAAAATTGAGCAATGCATATTTAGAGAGAGAGATAGGAAAGCAAAGGAATAAAAAACAAAGAACGTGAATGTTCTCTTACAGTGCCAGCCGATGGAGTAAAAGGGAAGACTTGGGGTCCGAGTACGTGCCATCAACGTGAACGTGGTCAGATACCATCGTTACGGCCAGCACCCCGACCCGGTGGTATTAAATCGAAAAGTGCCCCAAATTTAGACAAATCGAGGAGCACGTTAGTTCGACCAGCACACGACATAGGTAACACATCCCCTACAACAACTCCTCTTGACAGTAAAACTGGTGGTGATAATAACATGCCTACCTCTACGCTACAATTACTTTTAAACAAAGTAACTGCTTTAACTTTATCTGAATTTAAACCATTTAGGAATTCTTTGCGTAATAATAGTTTTCCCAATAATCATAACAATAATAATAATAATACTGCTTCTTCTGTACTTGGTGACAACAGGCGCAGCAGATCAATAGGGAATATAACTGAATCTCACTATGATACTGTGTTTAGTACCAATAGTTTTGTTATTGCACATGGTTCGAATAATAACTTGATTGGTTATACCAGAGACTACGATATTGACGATAACGATACGAAAAGTTTACTCAAATAACAACTATTTTTGTTGCATTATTCAATAAAATAATATAATTAATTCAATTTTGATCTCTTCAAAGTACATCAATCACATATCAAAAATAGTTGTTATTTTCTTTCTGTGTGTATGCATAAACAAAGTTTTTAATTCCATTTCTCTCTTCTTTTTGTTTTCAAAAAATGATAATGATTATATGAAAGGAATTCTAACTGAAGAAAGCCTTCCAAACATTGCCTGTAAGTTGATTTTGATTTTGATTTTGATTTCAATTTGACCAAACTAGAAAAAAAATTCCTACAAATGATAAACATTTTATTTATTTTCTTTTGATGTTATTAAGCACAGTAGCATGTTGTTTTAGTTTTTCTTTTACAAATTTGATTATTAAAATTGATTTATTTCTAAAATAAATTGATTATAGCTTCTTGTTTTTTTGCAATTTGTAGAATTTATGATATTTATAATTATTATAATTATGTTTATGTAGTTAGGATACAATTGCAACAAAATAATGCTGCTTGAACACGATTTTTTTATTATTTTGTATTTATATTATCTATGTTGTGTTTTATTTCTTTTTATTATTATTATTTTTTTTTTAATTTGTAACTTGTTAATTATTATTATTTCCGTGTTCAAATTGCATTTTCCCTATCCCAGGTGATGGTTTTTAATTATGTATGTATTATTTTTTAAAAATCAAAATAAACATTTTTAATTGCTGTATTTTTATTTTCACTCGCATGTCCTGGGAAAAATCGCACGTTCTAATCATAAAAATACATTTCAAATATAAATACAAACAAGACTAATAAAAAGGATGATGATTTTGATTTTATTTTTTTACTTTTGTTGTTACTTATTATTTTTTTATACCTAAAGATTTTTTGCTTTCATTTGTATTGTGTAGCTTAAACTACAAATAGTTGTAATATAATTATGGCTAGAATGTGTGTTTGGATTAACAGATTATACATCGTCTGAAGACTGGGGCCCGGAATATCCAATTCCTGGTACACTACGTCACAATGTGCCTATGCCTACGCTTTACATCGCTGATGGTAACGTAATTAACACACCAATCAATTCATTGCAATTAATTTGTGTTTGTGTGATTGTAGGATTAAAATTAAAACCAAAGCTTGGAATTGTGGAACTAGTTTTATACAACATTGCTGCGATGCTAGCTGGAGTGGCTTCCGGATATGATGTTAGATTATCGAATGTATCGCCGCTACATCCAAGGTTGCAACCAAACAGGTTATTATCCTTAAATTACAAAATTTACATCATCATCATCGCTAATTTTAATAAATGCGTATAGAAACGATTCGTACAGGGCTAGTTAAATATATGAAAAATTTCCACGATTCAATATTTTGCAACGCAAAACATTTATCAAACGTGATATTTGCATGTAAAAGTTTATCATAAATTTTTGATAAATGCATGAGTATTGAAGGTGGAAATACATCATCTCTATCAATATAGAATTCTGACATATTTCAGTGAAAATAAATGTTTAAGTAGCTGCGAAAACTGAGATTTCTATGAATGTTGCTAGCAAATATTGATATACCTATATATAATAGTATGGTACGTACTTATAATAAATGTTGCTTTGTATATAATTATAGATTAAATTCAAATGAGCTACAACCGTGGAAATCATCTGATAACACCGAATATGAGTATTCATCGTCAAGTGGTTATAGTCATAATACGTATCACGGTCCAACGCGCCACCATCGACCGATGCTGACCGGCTCCCAATTAATCACACTCCAGCATGAAGAACAAAAACCATTGCGTTTCACCGATTCGCCGCAACACCATCCGAATCTATCACCGCGAAGGAAATCGAGTTCAACAAGTAACGACGGTTCGGAATTATATATACCATTACCTTATGAACGTGCAACGACTATTTATATCCCAGGGGAGTATCATGGGTGCCAAACGGAGAGCAATCATTGCGGATGTTGTACACGTACCGAACCATATCGAACTGAAACAAACCTGGCGTTCAAGTACGAACATTACGGCGGATATAGTTCAGAATGTAGCGGAACGAATACGACAATGTATGGGTACGTTACTGATTACGCCTATGATAATCCAAGTAGTATAAGTAGCCATAGCGGTTCGAGAACACCACAAAGATTGCCAATACACACACATCGACGTACACCGTCAAACGTTTCGAATGCTAGTTCAACCACCACAAGCGGTTCAAACATAAATCCTAGTTTCAAATTGGAGGAAGATTGTAATTACACACCGACACACTACCTACGCAAACAAACGCTAGTTGATTACGAATATGGGAGCATCGTCGAGCGGCCGACGACGCTCGAAACGACCGGCGGTTTTACCAAATTGCGTTCGAGCTTAAAGCGAAACAATTTCGCATCGACGAATCAAGGACATTCCGGCGGGAATACACCAACAAATCCAACACCACCTGATAGTTTAACTAGTGATGATAGTTCGTATGTATCAGCTAAAGATAGTAATAATAGTTCAGTTAGTAGGGTAAGATTTTCACCAATATTGATGGATATTAATGTCTCAGGACAAACGCAAGATACTACCGTACCTTTACAAGCTAGAAGAACCAGACAAAGGCCTTCGTTAGCTGAGATGGAACGTGAATTTATGTCGTAATTTCATTTTCACCTTTGTTTATTTCTTTATTATAATTTTCCTCGTTTCGAATTACGTCTTCTTCGTCTGAAAAACTTATGAAAGCGTGGCCTTTGATGTTAGTGCATATTTAATTTGCTTATACGATTTGAGAAAAAGAAACACGGTACGCACTACACTAAAACGTGCTGAATTACTTTTTGGTTTACTGTTATTTATTACGTACTAAATATGTACAAATTTTTATAAATTAACAACATTTTACCATGTTGTTTCTTTGTTTTAATTTCTTTTATTAATAATTTTACGACATCTAGTCATTTAATTTTATAGTCGTACAATTTCGGAAGACTTTCAAGCAAATGATGTCATAAATAAGTTTACGATTAGTAAACTAAAGAGTACATTCAACAAATGTGGTGTGGTACCGATTTCTCAAATGATAATTTATCATTATGTGTAGTGTATTTAGAAATTGTAAATAAGAGTTACCTGTACTAAAAATAACTAAAAAGAAAAGCACAGATAGATGCTGTAATGTAGATTGAAATCAAATTCCCCTGTGCTTTTTGTGCTCAATACTCATAAAATGCACATTTCTTTTTTTACATTCTAACTAATTTTGAATTGATATCTGATGTATTACAATCCATGGTGCCTGTCTTTCATGCAGAAGATAAAAAAAATTTGTCATAGTCATTACGTGTGCAATTTTTTTAAATATTTTTTTGTTTTTTTAAAAGAAGATATAAAATACAATGATGCTGCCTTATTAATAAGATTATTTTGAGATTACTAGATGGAGAGAGAGATAGTAGTTAAAGAAAATGATAAATAAAAGTGATAGCAGAATATGATTTTTAAAGACTGTTTTGTACATTCCAAGCTTCTTGCAGCTGCACATATATTATTCAATATTCTTTACCTTAAACGACCAATTTTTACACACAATCTTGTATTTGATTTTTGTTTTAATTATTCATGCGTATCTAAATGTACTTATATTTAAAAACAAACATATTTGTAGACTAATCGGAGGGAGTATTAACATATTATTCTTTTTTTTGTTTTTTATTTTTTAATTATTATTATTTTATAATCTTTTGTGGCCATTGTAACAAGCAAAACTATAATTACAGTATTTCATATATTTATTGTGTATATATTATACATATATATTTATAGGAATTAATAAGTTAAATGTGAAATTGTTTGGCTTCCACATGAAATTATCATGTATAGATTTATTTATTAAAAAAAATATTACTTTTAAGACATTCCAAAATTTACGATAATAATAAAAATGAAAAAAATGAATCAACACAATGTTATTGTAAAAGAAAAACATCACAAAAAATAATTAATACTCATTGTAATTAATAAAAAAAATGTAACAATTGACTTAAAAACATTTATTAAAAAACTTTTATTCTATATAAAAGTGTATTTTATATTATTCTCTCCATCCTGCATTGTTTGGTTGCCTACATTAACAGCAAACAGCAACTGATTGCAATATTCCCAACAACATGCAAACCTATATTTCTAACTATAACATTTCCCATCGTAGATCAACATTTCAAATACATAACGCAAAAGTTGATGAGTTTTCAACCGCGGCCTCCTCAATGCTTGCGCAATTTGTTTACGATGATTAAATACTCTAAAAATCAGCAAGATGAAATTACTGTGGAATGTTACAAATGTGAATTGCAACACCTAGTGAAGGTCACTCTCATTTACTCCAACTTAATCGTATTAATATTATAAATCATCTTGCTGTTATTAGCATTAGCGGTTGATGCGATGCTTATAATCCACGTTAGTAATTAATTAATTAATTAAATAGAGGACGTTCATAACTCAGGGATTTAATGGATTTAAATATATAGAAATTGGGTTAACGTTATATCATGTCTTTAATGCACAAAAAGTGCATTATAAATTATAATTATTAGATTTTTGCCGACAAAATGCAACCTTGTTTAACATTTCCTTTGACAAAATGTGAACTAATTAGTAGAAGGACTCGAATTTTAATTAATTTTGTGAAATAATTCATAAATTCTATTAAAATTGCTTCATACTTATATGAATAAAACATAAAACATAAAACACGTATATCTTCAGAATTAGTATATTCATCGATTTGGATGTGCTCTGACCATGATTCCAACTCAAAATTGATCGTCTATAAATTAGATGCAAAATCGACTGCAAAAAAACAACAAATTAAAGGAAGTAATAAAACAAAATAATTTTATATGTTTTT
>JARJDW010014906.1:0-24836 GCA_030264715.1 Adinopsis sp. GC000173 | reverse complement strand
ATAAGAAAGAGATACCTGTAATTGAGCAGCATGAAATAAAATTACAACACCCACCGCAATCTATAAATTTTACTAAAGCTAGGAATGCAAACCAGGCTCTACATTTGATGTACATTAAGCCAAGTTAAACTTATAGATTGTGACAGGTATTGAAATTTGATTTCATGCTGGCCCATTATAAGTACCTTTACCTTAGTTCTTCCTCAAAGCTTTAAAGTTTTCTATGTTTATCTTCCAACATCTTCCTATTTTGCGACAGACCCTCCAATTACACAATTAAACATAATTCGACATCAAGTTACTAACATACTTCGCCATTAGAATACACAAGAAAAGGATACCTGTAATTGAGCAGCATGAAATAAAATTACAACACCCATCGCAATCTATAAATTTTACTAAAGCTGAGAATGTAAAGCATGGTAAGCCTAGTTAAACTTGTAGATTACGACAGATATTGGAATTTTATTTCATGCTGACCCATTATAGGTACACCTTTACTTTATTTGTTTTACTTCATGTAATGTCCAGCTCACAATATACGAATAAAAATCAAATTCATCTAAAAATCCATTTGAAATAAATACACACAGACTACATAATATTTTGTTCGTGCCGGACTTTTTCAAGCTTCATGACACATTTTATAAGGCAACTTAATTACTGTTACTGTAATTCCACATTTTTATCACATTTGCAAAAACATCAAAACCGTGTGTGTCATATTACAACAAACATAATTCAATTAAAACTCATTTTTTGGATGCAATGACACGCGTGCGTACACAAACGATGAACGTTGTGAGTGTGATAATAAGTCTCATCTCTCATCATTTGTCTACACGCGCGCGCTTGCAATCAGTTATTAATTCTATCAAGGTACATGTTAGATAGCACGATATGGATTGTGTTACGACGTCTGACGCGTTTCAAAGATTGATAGATTATTGTCGCTCAATGATATGCTAACATTAAGAGAAGATTATTTGATAGACCGTACTCTGCCTTGCAATTATCGAGCAGGATTAATGCTGATAATTTAAAATCGTAAAAACGTAATAGAATCGCAGGCAGTAGATGTAGGTAGGTACAATGTGGTTTCATTGCCTGCACATTATTGTATGTGTGGCTGCATATAATTTTGTGCGATGGGTAGAGAAAACAATCAGGTACGGGATGATGGTCGAATTGCGTTAATTTTTTTAACAAAAGTAAAAATCTACGCAAATCAACATCAAATCTACACAATTTGACAAATTTTTTATGACCATCATCGTTTACCTGGTAGGATTTTCTATACAATTCACCTATCGCCAAATCAAAACACCAAATATATCATTGCTTATCATAGTTTGCTTGAAATGGCATCATATAATAAAATTTTCTTAGAACTGCCTGATTGTACTTTATCATAACAACACATTAAATTTTAATAAAACAGTAATTGCTTGGAAGAGAAATTCTTATACCAATTGATTTCTACTTTTTAATACAATTATAGTTGATCAATTCTGGCTTGCAAATTCAAAATTTGATTCCTTAATTCTACGATTATATGTTTATCATTATATTATAGCCATCAAACGATTCATTGTGCAATATTTATATTACACACAACGAATCTTCTACATGTTGGAGAGGCAACATTTTTGCATTTAAACACACTTAACACAATACAATCATTGCATATACACATATATCTATCATAATATACACACGTCAAATTTGTTCTGCTTATTTTTTCTTTTGGGACGCGCCTATACTTGTCTTTCATATTGACCGAATACTGTGTGGCAAGCACGAAAAACTGAACGTAATCGCAAATAAAGAGATTAACCTAACAAGTAAACTACACAGCGACTTATACTATAATACACTACTTGATAAAAGATCGGACCATTCAGTTGCTTTAATACAGTGAAACCTTGACATACGACCTTAATTCGTTCCAAATGTTTCAACATATAACGAATGGACGTATATCGAGGTTCCACTGTGTTTGCTGCTTTAATAATATTGAAACGCAATAAAATTCCAATTAATGATATATCAAGCGCAACAAAATCAAAATAATCGCAAATAAAGATTTTGTCTCAGAAGCAAATGACATCGATATTCAAAACACCACTTGATAATATCAAAATTTTCAGTTTTTCTAATATATTGTACAATAAAACCTGTCATCAACTTGGACGATTATTTCTCTCGGAACGATTGAAATTTCCATCTATTTGTATAACGCTCTAAATAATTTGGACAATTTACCTAAAAACCAACATTTCTAACATAGACAGACTTTTACTGTACTCTAAAAATATTAAAAATTGTGTCAAGCGCAAAAAATTCAACATAATGAGGCAGCAAATACAGATCTAATCTCTAACATCAAATTTCTAAATACGCTACTTGATAATATCGAAATTTCGAGTTACTCCAATATACTGTGTTTATATTATATTATATTATATTGCAAAAAAGAATATAACTCCAAATAATGATTTAGCCTAACACTAACTACCTACGAAATGAGCGTCGCTTTTCTACGACGCTCTAGCTAATATTTAGTGACAGAGTCTTTCAATGTGTATTTATAATGTAAAATGTAATTTAATCGCAAATAAAGACCTAGCCTAACACTAACTGGCATTAATTGTTTGCCTACATTGCCACTCACTAGTTTTGGTTAATGGTACTCTTTAGTTTCATTTGCTGCACTTTATAATGCAAAACGTATTACAATCGCAAAAAATAAAGCTTATAATAGCGTAACATCGAGTTTATTATTCTACAATAAGCTACCTAGCAATAATCTTAATTTCAGTGTCTCTCAATGTACAAAAAGGCAAAGAACGCAATGTAATCGCAAATCAAACACTTATATATCTAATATATATATTATCCCTATTAGTCTATGATGAGCGATCCAGTGGATTTGTTTGCTACACAACAACACAATAAAATTGTATTGCAGTACGTCTTACAGTTTCGCTAGTTGCGCGCATTATTATACATAATAATGATACGCGTCGATAACAATCGAAACGCAATGTAATCAACAACGTAAAAAGCTATCTTTATGGCTAATATTCATATATATATATATATATTATTTTCTATTAGTGGAGCTTCGTTAAGATGGTTGAAAAACGTGTGAGTATTAAGGGCGGGGTAGCCATAAAAAGTAGTCCAGATAACTTAAATTTATACAAATATCTCTGAAATAAAATTCAACTATTTTGAATTTGGAATCCCATTTTCACAGAAACTAATTATGATATCGACTTTAATCAAACGATTTTGATATTATAATAATGAAAACTAGGACCTAATATACTTTGATACTATTAACATCTTTTTCTCTTAAATTTTCAACCGAAAAAATATAGTTACATTCTTCCAATGAGTATGAATTTATTACATGTCCTAGTATTTGTGCTAAATAATAATAAAAATGGGATTCCAAGTTGAAAATAGTTCAATTTTATTTGCTTTATTTCATAACCTCTGAAGATGTGATTGATTAGCTTAGTATGTCATTGCATTTTAAACTCCTCTAGTTATAGCCAACTTAAATAATAAGAGATAATTGCATGTTAAATATAAGTAATCTGAATTACTTTTTATGGATATCCCACCGGTAACACAACACATAACACAACGTAATCGCAAATAATATACTTAACTTACTTAAAGCTAGTTTCCCTAACAATATTTTATAACTTAGATTCTTAGCCTATAAAATTTAGACAATGGTATTCGAACAGTTTACAATTCGAAATGCAATGTAACCGCAACGAAAATTTATTGTCCTAAACCTACTTATTTAGCGCCTAATTGATAAAATTATTATATGCATATGTATATCTCTAGAGAATTGAGCCACGCAATGTAATCGGAAATAATGAATATTCTTACAACTACAATATAATAGGACAAAGTCACAGAGTATGTAAATTCACTGACATCTTACTATCGGAAAGCCTGATTAAGGGCAAGTTTCATAATAGCGCGAGTAACATTAATAATCTTTCAAAACGCAACGTAATCGCAAATGAAAGTTTTTTTATCTCACTAATTTGATTATGTTTTTGATATATAATATAGCTAAATCTAACACGAAAATTTGCTACTACTTGCATCCGCCATATTTCGACGAATGTCACAACTGTTACCCCAAAAAGTTTTTTTGAAAATACAACTTGTATGATCCGTAATATTCAATATACTTATAAATGAAGATGTGCATGTGTTTTATACGCTCACGTCATCTTCACAACGTAATTTAACCAGCAAATTAAATTATCTTATATCTAATTTCACTATATTGTATATTGGTAGTTGTAAACTACACTAAAACTTCATAGTACTAAGATTACTGTAAAGTAACTTCTTCAATAACAAGATTGATAGAAGACTCACACAATTGAAATAGCGACTTATGACAAAGATCTGCTCATCATTTGCCTAAATTGCTTAAACATGCTTTGATATGAAATCTAGATACTAATTTATAATTAAATTGATAAAATTTGCATCATCAGATTCTATTACTACTTTATATAATTATTTATTACACTATTGTATATGCGTATACCTAAGCACTAAATTTATATATCAAATTCAAATGTTGGATGGGTTTCGATGAGTACAATTTGGCGCATACCTATGCAATTGCAAAACGGGTTAGGTATATGGACATATGCACACATATACTCCAAATAGTTCAAACGTACGATATCAAAACCCACTCAATCCTATAGCTGATTAAAACTACTTAATTATTTATTGTAAGTCCAAATAAATCGTTAATATTTCAGGTTGAGTGTATCTGTTATTCTGTCAAAAATTTCCAAGCGATTATTTATCTAACCAATTTGAATGCGATTGATTTTTTTAATACAAAATGAAATATCTTAGAAAATTAAATAGATTCTGACCAAAGATTGTAAATGACCCAAAATTAACGCAAGATTTGAATTAAATAGAAAATACAGTTTTGTTATTTTTTTATTGAATCATAAAGTACAAGGGATATGGTTATTTATGGAACCACAACCACCCGTGCATTAAAAGAAGAGATTCAACGCTGCATCAGTGAAATTCAGCCACCTTTATGCAAAATGGTCATGGAAAATTTCGACAAACGAGTGCGTATGTGTATGCAAAACTGTGGAGGCCATGTTCTTCCATCAATAACCCTATCCTATGTACCATTTATGATTCAATAAAAAAATAACAATCAAAAGACTAAAAAACTATGTTTTTAATTTAATTTAAATCTTGCGTTAATTTTGGGATACCTTTTATGTGTGATAAATCAAATTACAATGTATACCACCTGACAAAATTTCTATATAAATTTTGTATACATATTAAATACCATATTCTAATAGTAAAAGCTTGAAATTTGCCTCTCAGCTAGATAATTTGAATATTTAACTAATTCGTAAATATTTAAAGCATGCAAGAAAGCGATTATATTGTGTTAATAATACATATGTTGCTCAGCTTCCACAACAGCTATATTACCTTAATACATAAACGTTAACTAGTATCTACTTTTAAACTGTTTTTGCACATAGAATAAATATGTATGAACATATTTATTCATTATAATATTTTAATAAAGTTAATTCAAACTTATAAGATTATTTTCTAAATGGCGCCTTCTCTATCAATCTTTGAGAAACGCAGACGTTTAAATAAATCCGACATTAAATTTTTAAATTAATCCATCAATTACATCAAAGTTATTTAGGCCACATATTTAACGCATTTGTTTCAAAAATACTTGTTTTGCAAATCAATACAATTGATTTAAAAATGAATCAAACCACCAAAATTAAATCATATATCTCTCCTCCACGACGATGTTTATCTGCTGCCCATGACGATGGTAATATTGGGTACTTATTGACAACACTCTTACTCAGATCTTAGTCCCTTCCGTAGAAATTCAATTACTTGTTACATATTGACAATATGTCTTCATTCATCCCCTTCCTCCAGCAGAAATACTTGTTGCGTCGCCGACTTTTCATCATCCATTCCACATCTAAATACACATTTTATTGCTTAATAGATTCGATGACTTCATTCGTGCTTTGATCCATTCATCAACTGCTAGCCGTCGAAATACCAGCAAAAATAAGTGAAAGCCTGCATGTGACTTCGCTGCATTCTGGTCGATGATGATACCGCCTACAACATTGACACAACAACACTGATTAAGTACGAGTGAGTGAAAGCATTGCATTATTATATATATGAGTGGGTGCACTTTGCGAATATAAATACACCTGGCGGAGAGTGCATTAATCAATCAATATTGCAACAACTTGAGCCCTAGATATCTGGGGGCCGCGGTAATAATTGAATTACCTGGAAATGCATCCGCTGATTTCTCATGCTAAATCGATTAATAACAATTAATGGGAAATGCATTAACAGATATTTGCCTACTTGATGTGGTGACGATAAATTACGTTTATTAATCGTACTCACCATGGATGTTATTGTGCTTGTTTTAGTAGTTTGTTGAAGTTTCCCCATCGGCGAAAACACGTCGAAATCAACCAATTTTTCAAAAAGCGTGTGTTGGAATGAAACTCAACAATAACACAATCACAAATTAAGCCACATTTGAGTTAAAAGAAGAAAATTATCATTAGAATAATAAGTTTTACTATATAAAGGATTATGGCAAAAGGATCGGGGAGTACACGTCTGGACATAACAACAAACTAATGACGAATGAGCCCTCAGCCCAGTCAGTTTGACTCCCGGGCATGGGATCAAAACAATGACAGTGACAGTAAGAACTGCCAACATGAAAACAATTAAATATATTAAACAAATATATGTTTTTCAAATTGATTAATTTGAAATTAATTCAACACTAAAGCATATTAAATCGCATACATTGAATACACAATTCATATTATTAACGATTTTCTGAATAATAATTAATTACAGATTTCTGTAATTTATAAAATAATGTCACTTATGTTTTCAGAGCACAAAATTCGCTAAAAGTTTGTTTTTGATTCAAAAACTGCATCAACAAGATAAACAACAACACCTAACGATGCGTCTAATTCACAACGCTAATCCGCACTGGACCCACTGGACTTTGTATAATTGTGAGCGCCACATAAACCATCCCAACCTGTTCGATTCCGTGAATTCGCCCCCCAGCTGTGTTTTTATTCACCTGATTACCAGTTTTTTTTCTTCTTTGGCGTCACTTCGCTATGCGACAGCGAGAGTGTCTGCAGCAGCAGTTTGATGCGAGCAAGCATTATCGTTTCCCATTCGCTCAAAACAAAAATCATGTGGAATTTATTGTTTGTTGTGTTTGTAAACGTTCTGTGTGCGTTGGAGGCACGACCATCAGCTGGCCTCATCGATAAATTGCGGATACTGACGAAAGGTGAGCGAAATATTTACTATATTTAGCATGTTGTGATATTGATGTTGACATACATAACCTGTTTATCATCCATTGAATACATCGAATATTCTAGTAGATAGTGTTTAACTTGCTGCACATATTAAAAAAGCATGGTGATTAATTAGCACAATATTGATATTTCATGTAAATAAGATGAAATTAATGATGGAAGTTGTTTGTCAGGTGAAAAGATAGTAGTTCCAGACAGTGTGGGAGCAATACATTAGAAATTAATTAAGTTTAAACATAGATTTGATAAAACTTACTATATCTATTATATGCAACCATATACACACTAGTTTTCATAATATATGGTTTTTCTACTGAGAATATAGTTTTTGCGGATAGTGCGATAGCAGTCAATTAGAAATATATAATTTTTAACTAGTATAATTGAATTTAGAATGAAATTTATAATGCGTTCGTCGATAAAACTTGATTTAAAATTATAATTTATCTTTTATAATCAATATAACTCTATATTTTGTTAATTAAACGAGAGTTATTTTAATACAAAATCCATTTTATTAATTAATCATAGAACATTCGTAAGTGTTCGTATACACCTGAAATTATCTGCAGTCATATGACAAAAAATCTAGATGCTCTAGCCGTATTTACTAAACGCACTATCAGTTTAACATATACAATATATATATATTAGGCAAGGTTTCAAGCCGTTGTGCTTTTTTCTAGCAGATGATATCGTCTTTCCAGACAGTGTGGAAGCGGTCGAACGTATGATAACGAAACCAACGTGCGCCGAAGGCAGTACGTTTTGCGAATCGATCGCCAACTATCCGCAGCAGAAGGTGCGCGTCGCAATCGGAACGCTCACCGCCCGGCAGCATGGCTTTTTCGATGCAAGCGAAGATGAGGAGGACGGCGACGACGATTCGATATCGCAGCGCATCGGCGACGATGAGGAGGTGAATATGTGCACGTCGCATCGCCGTACAATCTATCCGAAGGTGGCCAAGACGCGCAAGAACGAATGGAAGTTTATCGTGAATCAGCGCGGCAAGGATGGGTATGTGCAGGGGGTGCGCGTCGAAATGTGTCACAGGTAAATATTATTAAACATAAATTTGAAGCAAATTATAAAATTCTTTTTTTTTTAGACCGAATCAGCCATGTGAATTGAGCGAACACCTCCCGAAAGCGTACACGTCGATCTGCAAGCAGAAGTACTTTCATCATCGCATGCTGGCGCTGAACGATGCCGGCGTGCCGATGGTCGATACGTTCGTGATGCCGTCGGCGTGCTGTTGCACCTACAAGCTCGATACTGGATTTCTGGCTCGTTTTGGACGTCTTCCCATCACTCCAATTAAGTGAAACCAAGACATTGATTATTATTGTTAGTATATTAGGTTAGAATTCTGTCTGTGATATGATCGCCTTTTTTTGTTATTTATTTCGATAATATATAAAGTAAATTAGATTTTACACGAATATAAAAGTGGTTGTTGAAATTTGTTTACCAATGGTTCATATTCTTATTATTCCAATCGAATCAAGAAGAAAGCAAACAAAAATCATTATTCAATGTGATAGATTAATAGATAGATTTTGAACAAATTGTCAGTAGTAGTTCAAATTGGTTTGCCAGTGATTTATATTCCCATCAGGGTAAGCAAATCAAGAAGAGAAAAATATTCTGTTTGTAACTTCATCGCCTTTTTGTTATTTTTTTTCGATAGTATATAAAGTAAATTAGATTTGAACAATAATAGTCAATAGTAGGCCAAATTGGTTTGCCGGTGATTCATATTCCCATCACTCTAATGAAATAAAGAAGAAAGCAAACAAAAAAAATCATAATATCCCCATCTTATTGTTATTTGATTTCGATAGTACAATATATAAAGTAAATTAGAATTGAAACAACTAGTAAAGACCCTTGTCCATGGTCTAACAGACGCGGCATATATCTATTTCAGAATAATCTATTTTCAATTTTTACTCCTCTTGAAATCAATCTGCGTCAATTAGATCGAATCTCTTCGTACACAAAGGTCCCAAATGAGTAGTATGTTTTAAATTGGTTCGCCGGCGGGACGAATAGTTAGCTCAGTGACTTGCACATGTTTTGGCGTGCCCAAAACGTACAAGACAGCGTCTGCCACATCGCTGCTATTCAAAAACGGCGCGGCCTTTTCAATGTCTTTAATCACATCGCACTCGAGAAAGCCATTCGCTTTGGTGATCTCTGTCTTCACGTAGCCCGGACTGATACTCTGCAAAATTGAGGATTTAATCAAAAATATTACTAGGGATCAAGGCAGGATTAATCAATAGATATAAATTAAACAAATGTCTAGGGCCAGTAATTTTGGGGTGAGTGATATGAAATTTCTAGCATTCTTAGCTTTTTTACTTATTCCCTTTCTGCCATTTTTGTGTTTTTTGTTTTTTTTATGATTTTCGCTTTTGGGGGTTTTAATTGCATTCTGCTACTTTTCTTAAAACTTTTTGACGTTTTTTTGCTATTTTACAATATTTTGTTTCGTAAAAAATGGCAAAAAAGTAACAAAAACCCTTAAAACCATAAATACGATGTAAAATGACACAAAAATGTTGAATAAAATAACGAAAAAGCAAAACGCGACAAATAATAAAAATGTAGAGAATTCCGGAAATTTATCAGCCCACTCATGTGTTATACTAACTGTGACTTTGATGTTCTTGCCAATGCGAAACAACTCCTGCCGCAACGTCTCCGTAATCGCCGTAATGCCATGCTTACTCGCCGGATACACATTGCTAAACGGCAGCAGCGCAACGTAATGCCCCATGATGCTATTAATATTCACAATATGCCCATCGACATTGTTCGCAATCATATTCTGGCATGCTTCGCGCGTGGATATTGTCAAACCCAGCAGATTCGTCTCCAATATCACCCTAAAGTCCTCCGTCTTGCCGTCCAGTAATGTGGTTGGACGCGCCGTGCCGGCATTGTTGATGAGTATGTGCAGCGGGCCGTGATGGTCGATCGCCCACTTGAACGCTTTGAGGATGTCATCCTCGCAGGTGACGTCCGCTTTGTAGGCGTGCAGTTTGCCCGATGCGGATTTTAGCTTTTTGGAGAGATCTTCGATGCGATCGACGCGACGCGCCAATCCCACCACCTCAAAAATGAAAAAAATTTGAAAAATTTTAAACGCCATACAGTTAATTGAAATATAATCTAAGTAAAACGTAGCTGGTAGATAAAGAAGCGCAAATTAACAAAACGTTATATATACAAAGTAGAAAAGTTCTAAGACTTCTTTCATTTCTTTTTTTGTGTCCTTAAATTGTTCGTATTTTATTTGCTCCCGTTGTGAAATATAATGCGACGAAGACTCGCAACTTTTCAGACAATCCTCATATATTGTGTACTTGATATAGTCAACCATGTATACATTAATTTAAACAAATTGCCTTTCGATCAACAAAAGATAAATTATTTGCAAAGCCATAAAGTTAATTGAAGGTACAATCTAAGTGAAATCTTGTTGGCTGTTAGATAAATAAATAAAAAAACGCGCCTGCAAATTTCTCTTGCGTTACTTTCACCGATTGAAAATGCAATTTCCGCAAACCACATTTTTTTCGATCAAAATATAATAATATCTTGCTTACCTGTAATCCATTTTTGGTTAATATTTCGGCGATGGCCGCGCCAATACCGGAACTGGCACCGGTCACAATCGCCAATTTGCCGCGCCAACGATCCATCCTCAATCCACAACGGTCAAATTACAACTGGCTGAACGGACTTTCACATTTCACCGTCGTCGTCGGCGGTAATTGAAACACACGCTTTTCACGCAAAATAAGAGACAAACGCAAATAGACAAAGGAAGAGGAGACGCTTAGTTGGCGTGTTACGTGACCGCCGCCAATAAAAACACCATTAGCGCGAGGATCGTATATTTCGTTTCGTATATTATATCTAGTGCGGTGGTAAATTAATCAATCAAGCTCGCATTAATTAGCCCCTTCATGTTTTAATCGATGGGCGGCTCGTGATGGTGGTGGTGTGGTTGCATACGCTAATTAATTAAATTAAATTATTAATTAATAACGCGTTGATTTCGATATTTTTAGCAAAACAAGTACTTTTCTAATGATAATTTAGCAAGGTTTTGTTTGATTTGTGCATCAATTTATGCAATTCAATGATGAAATGTATTTTATTGGCTGACATTCGATAGACGGATGATGATATTACAGTTGCATGCACTTATTAATTATTATATAATTAATGAAAAGCGCGCTGATTTCTTTCTAAACAAAACGCAATGTTTTTCCCATTGTTTCACAAAACTGTAAATTTTCATGGAAATTAATCAATTTTTGGTCGATTTATAGCAAATTAAACACAATATCGTATAGACAACCAAGCCTATACCAATTTAAACTATTTTTTGAACAATACCACAGATAATAGAATACGCAGATGGGAATAGTCTATGTTAAAAATTTAA
Source organism: Adinopsis sp. GC000173 (assembly GCA_030264715.1). Lineage (NCBI taxonomy): Eukaryota > Metazoa > Arthropoda > Insecta > Coleoptera > Staphylinidae > Adinopsis > Adinopsis sp. GC000173. Next base: position 12,905 of record JARJDW010014906.1, on the reverse strand, counting down.
ACCGGCAAATCTTAGCTTTTTCATTATTCCACCAAACTATGATAAAATTCTCATAGAGGGCAATCTGAAAATGCTACAACGTTCCCAAATTTTATAAAATAAAAAAATATATGCACGTAAAAAACAAAAAAAAGTTTATTTGATTTGCAACGAGCTTTAAATTTGTATGTCTGCTGCTTATTAAATGTTTAAAACTATTATCATTGTCGAAGCTGGCCCGCAAAATATATCGAAAACAACTGGCAACACAGTACGAGAGTAAAGTACGATTTGAGGTAAGAGCAAGTAAGCGAAAAAGGGAAACTACTTTTTTGTGAATATGTAGGCAACTTAAAATACAACAAAACTGACACAAAATTCTGCCGTATGAATTCCCATCTGCCTCTATTCTATTATCTATGACAATACTTTGTATGAGGGATTAATTAATAGCGCAATTTAAAACAACAAATCCACCTAATTTGATGATAAAACGTGCGCCCTTTTAATCGATAGACATTAGATGGACTAGTGATGATATTATAATTAATTGAAAACGCGCAGATTTCCTTCCGCAAGCGAAACGCAATAATATATTAATATATTTTTATTTGCAAACTTAATTTTTTTTGTCACGATAATCATTTGTTGTTGTCCAAATTTGAACTACTTTTTGAACAATACTATCGTGCACTCCACTAATTAGAAGCGCAATTTGGGCCAACAACAACGAATCCACCACTATACGAAACGTGCAATGTCAGGTCATGGCTAATCGCCAACCATCCGATAATTGACTTTCAATTCGATTATTCAATGTAAGAAAAATATTATCGAAAACTATTACGTAAGAATTACAGACTACGGCAGCAACATTGAAATTGTTTACATATACTAAATTATACATTCAATTAAAAAAAACTAGTTTCTTGTTCATTTATGTACAAGTATCTATCGACTAATTAAATTTATTGATTTATTGAAACGAATTTCCGGATGCGGATTTACTATATAAGAAATTTTGCAATGTTTCTGTTTATTTACCGAAAACTGCAATAAAGTGATTAACGATTCGCTTAATGAATAAATCTCTCAGTAAAAAATGTAACAGCCACCCTTAATATAAACCAAAAATTAAAACGTGTTAAAAACCTGATTATCAAGGCCATTTCACTATTCATTTTTTGCGCCTTAATTCACGTATATAAACTGAAGTGAACGATCGCGCATCAACTTTATTCGCAATTATACATAGATAGATACGATGGATCGATTCCGCAATCAGGTGGCTGTGGTAACTGGTGCCAGTGCTGGGATTGGCGCCGCCGTCTGCAAGATTCTAGTCCAACAGGGCATGAAGGTAAGTTTCTGGTCAAAATTGTGCAATTGCCTATACACTAATGTTGCCCATACCAATGTATTTCTAACATTTTTTGAAAATTAGTTCAATTTGGTGCATATATATGGTTGCCTTTACTGGTACGTTTACTATAGTTGTCGAAAATAATATGGTTTTTGAAGTATAATTAAAATTAGTTCAATTTGGTGCATATATAGTTGCCTACACTAATATGTTTTCAATTTACTATTAATTCAATTTGGTACATAGCTTATAGCCTACACTAATACGTTTTGCAACCGATGACATTGAAAAAACATTGAAAATTCAGTGAAATTCCTCAAAAAACATTGAAAATTGAGTAAAATTCATCAAAAAACATTAAAAATTCAGTGAAATTCATAAAAATTCATTGAAAATTCAGCGAAATTCATCAAAAAACATTTAAAATTTAATTTGATGCATGTATAGTGGCCTACACTAATACCCTTTGCCTATATTAATACGTTTTATTAAAATTTGTTGTTTAGTGTATGTATGGCTGCCTATACACTGCTGATTTCTTTCGTAGGTTGTGGGGGTGGCGCGTCGCGTCGATCGTATAGAAAAACTCGCCGACGAATTGAATTCATCCCACCCCGGCAAGTTATACGCGCGCAAAGTCGATCTACGCAATGATGCTGAAATCACCGCACTCTTCGACTGGATCAAACTCCACCTAGGTCCGGTGCACGTGTTAATCAACAATGCCGGCTGTCTATCGACCGGTTCGCTACTCGACGGCGATACAGATGCATGGCGCCGTGTCTTCGAAGTGAACGTACTCGCACTGTGTGCGTGCGTACGCGAAGCCGTCAAGCAAATGCGCGCCAATGCGATTGATGGGCATATTATCAATGTGAACAGCGTATGCGGGCATAGGATCTATCCGGGATTGCATGTCGGTGCGTATGGTGCGTCCAAGTTTGCGGTGACGAATTTGAGTGAGGCGGTGAGGAGGGAATTGGCCGAGTGGCGGAATCGCATCAAAGTCACCGTAAGTGTTTGAAGAAATCTACTATTCCACTCGAGTTTCCATTGTAATTTTTTGTAGAGTTTAAGTCCGGGAACAGTAGCGACGGAGATCTTCGATCACGTACCAGATAAGCTCAACGCGATATTCAACAGCTTCGAAATGCTCAGCTGTGATGACATTGCGAACGCGGTGAAATACATTATTGATACACCACCCAATGTTGAGGTAATGACCAAAGCCAAAATTACAAAACTCTTAGATAATAGCAAATGTTGTTTTAGATTGATGAGCTGACTATCAATATTACGCACCAGGACTACTCGGTGAAAGTTTGAATTACTGCCATATGCAACCACATATACACATCCACGGTTTCATTGTAATAATATTTGACTTAATAAACTTACTTTATTTGCCACTAAAAAAGGGTAACATTAAAACTTAATAATTATGTATTATACATCAAGTAATGAAACTATGCTTACACCTCGAGATCCATTACTCCTAATAAACAATTACTTCATGTTATAGAGTAAAAAAGTTCAAAATATCGCTACATTCTTGATAATGTTACAAAATTTACATAAAATACGCGTTTTCAATTAGCATAACATTGAAAATACCAAATAATTGTTATATATTTTAACATTACGCACCAAGACTACTCGGTGAACGTGTCTTTCCTCAAAAATGTAATACTTGAGTTAATAAAGCCCAATAAATTATTAGATGCCACCAAATTTACGTAAAATAAAATATCACAATGAAACTAAATAAATACATAAATGCAACCATGTTTACACCCAAACTCACATCACTCCTAATAAACGATTAGTATGATTGCGTAAACGTAAAGTAAAGTAAAAAAGTAAAATTATCGCTACATTGCTGATAATATCACAAAATTTACGTAAAATATAAGCATGACATTAAAAAATATCAAATGATTGCATTATTTTAACATTGCGCACCAAAACCGCGCAATAAAAGTTTGAATGGTGCCATATGCAACCACATATACACATATACAACGTCTCATTGCTTGAAAAAATGTAATACATAAACTAAGCAGTTATTACACTGAGTCCCATCACTCCTAATAAACGCTGACTTTGTTTCGGTAAAGTAAAAAATATCACTATATAGTTGATAATGTCATAAAATTTACATAAAATATGCATTTATAACAAGCATGGCATACCATGTTAACACACCGAGAGTAAAAATGTATTGCGATTGCTTATTTTTCATCTCTAACGCACTTAATATACTTCACAAAAACATAAATCGCGAGCAATAAACGTGGTATATTAATTGACGATAAAACATTAGAATAAGACAAACATTAATTGAATTAGGCAACCATGTTTACATGCCGAGTCCCATTATGCTTAAAAATGAACTGCAATGGCTTACTTTTCATCTATAGCGCACTCAATAAATTGCAAGAAACATAAATCGTGAGCAATAAACGTGGTATATTAATTGGCAATAAAATATTTAAATAAAACATAAAAAGCCATCGAATTAGGCAACCATGTATACATGCAGAGTCCCATTATTGCATTGCTACTTTTCATCTCTAGCGCACACAATAAATTGCAGAAAAACATAAATTTTGCAAGCAATAACAATTCAATTTAGCAACCATATTTACAGCATATTCATCTTTTCATCTTTGGCGCGCGCTCATCAATAAACTACTGCATAAAAACATAAATCGGAGTAATAATAAACGCGTCAATTTTTTAATGCGGCTCGTTTGAAAAATCAAATGTTGTTGACAAAACGCGCATAAACGATTTTGCTTATCGTAATGTGTATATGTCGTATAATACATGTTAATTTCGGCCGCAAACGAAACGCGCAAAGTGTGATTTCGCATTGACACGACACGACACAATACGCTAATTAACGCGCTCATCGATTTCAGTGTCTCACGCAGTCTACGCAATGTAGCCGAATTTTCATCATCATTCACTCATACAACGACAAATACAAAAAAAAAACAAACGGTAAGCTAATTTTTGTTACGAAATGCTTTTTCAATTATTAATGACTTATATGGAAACAATTAAATCGGAAGTATTTATGAAAATTCTATGAAAATTATTTATTGATTGCGGTCGCATTGCATCACAATTTAAAAGATCTCTTCTCATTGTGCTGGTCGTACTACTAAATAAATAATTGCTAGTTTTCATAAATCGTTTGTGCACTGTCTGATTGTTTTAATTAATCGCGATAATTAGGTATGTAATTATTGCAATCACTTGTTATTTGTGCGTTTTATACGTTCGATGTGTATGTTAGTCTGTGCTACAAGGTGAGTGCTAAAAGCAAATAAATTAACCGGAAAACGCGTTTTTTAGAATAATAGTGATTTTTCGGTTATGCAACCAAGTGCATACTATTTATTACTAATATATATTCGATTTTATTTGGTGTCGTCTCAAGCAATAAATTTACCTAAAATGTGTTTCCTTGAAATAATTGAGATTATTTTGCAGGCAACCAAGTACACACTCAAATGAACTTATCCACTAATATTATCAGAATTGCAATAATGCACACTCTATGTACCTGTATGTTTGGGTTCGATTCTTTCTGGTCTTGCCGCCAGCAATAAATTTACCTAAAAACGCCTTTTGTTAAAGTAAAAAAGATTAATATTCAGGCAATCAAGTACGCACATTCAATTGAATTAATTATAATTAATCCCCAGCATCCGTATAAAAATATTTTCAGAATTGTAATAGTGCAAGCTTAATGATGCATCTACTTGCAGTCTTATTTCGTCTTGGTGTCATAGCAACACTTTTTTTTCCAAAAATCGTATTTTCTTACAATAATTGTGATTTCCATTTCCATTTCGCTTCTTCATGGTGTCCTTGCAACCACAAAATTATCTGAAATTGCACTTCCTTTATAAATAATTTAAATTATTAATTATGCAACCAAATACACACCTATTTAAACTAATCCATCATGCACAAATATTTTCTATAATCGCAATACACAACCAATTCATTTCAAACCTAGAAAGTCTTTGTTCTTAATGGAAAGCTAAAAATTGATGCACCTAAAAACACATTTAAATTATTTAATTTAATTTTTTTTAGAATCACAATGCACATCCAATTCATCATCTATGTGATCACTACCCTTCTTGGTGTCATCGTCGCCGGCAACTACACCATCACTCACTACTCCAACACGGCCGGCATCTACTTTCAACTCACACGTGAAATTCGTCTCATTGAAGCAACCAATACGAACTCCTTCACCATCGACATGCAACAATACCATCGCTCCCTGCAAGCGATCTACAATCATCATGCGGACGTAAAAGAAATATGCAATCAAATCAATTTCCCAACGAAGAATCCAACGTACTGCCATCAGATCATAAGCAAGCTGCGCGAACCGCTTAGTGTGATCAATCAAACGCACAAATTGATGTATGAACAAGTTATTTATGCGAGTTCAAATCCGCCACGATGCAATTCATCACGACATATTAATGTTAAGCTGACAAACATTGATAAGAAACTGAATGCACTCGATGAGCAATTAGATGAAGTTGCAAACAATGCAAATATTGTATTGAACGGTACGATCACGCGACAGGCGTTCTTCGACAGCATCGAATTCTACACCATCAACTTTAACTTATTGCTGAAAGATACTTTCATGTACTATCAGATGTTATTGCATGAAATCGTTCGCGATGCACGTCAAGGCATCATTCATCCAAATTTTCTCACTGGTGATACTGTTGCAAACTTCACTCAACTACCGAAAATCAGCGATGTGACGCTGCAACAATGCTCGAGGAAATTTTTTTACAACGCGGATGGAAATTTGGAATTACAAATTAATCTACCATCAAAAATTAGCGACGATTTGTATGATGTAATTAAAGTTACGTCACTTCCGCAACGTATTCAATCAAAAAGTAATGTTTTTTACTTCATCGAGCATACAAACACTCCATATTTGATTGTAAACAAACAAAAAACGAAATATTTCCATGCTGGTGTTGATTTTACATGTAATGATGTTGTGTGTATGCAACCCAAACAGCACTTTAATGTAAATACAACCACCAAAAATATGGATTGCGATGTGTTTTTATACAAAAACAGCAATGCAACTAATTTGCAACTTCCAAACGATTGTATTCAACGCTTTATTCCATTGAATACATCATTATTTATTTCACTAACTGGCAATGCTTGGATTTTTGTTATACCATCCGTTGAGCATGTACAAATTCAATGTGCAAATGCTACATCAACAACGACGATAAAATTGCACGCCGTTGGTGTTTTGCATCTTGCAAATGGTTGCAAAGCGCAAATTCGTTCTCTAACACTCCATGGTGGCGCACAAAACCATCGCGGCTTTGCAACTCATGCACTATCACAGCTGCCATACATTTTTGATGATGTCGAGTGGTTGATGAGGCCGCCAAGTTTGGATTTGTATCAAATTGATGATGGAAAACTATTAGCGGCTAGTAGTGATTTGTACACGCTGCAATTGCTCTTTTTAAACAATAATTCCAGTCGGATTAATTACAAATACCATTTGCATCACTTCATCATCATCTACGTGTCTTTTACCTTTCTGCTAATTGCAATCGTTGTGCTGTATTGTCGCATGAAAAAGATCAGCTAATAACTGCCTAATTATCCCTACACTACCATGATGTATATATGTATAGAAAATTGTCTAGTTTTATATAATGATAATAAATTTCATGATTGTTATGTAGTTGTTTTTGTTTTATGCGAATTTGATTTGGATTATTAGCGGTAAAAAGTAATTCGAGTTGGATTAATTACAATTACCATTTGCATTACTTCATCATCTACATTAGTTTTTCGCTAGTGAAAATTGCAATCGTCGTGTTGCATTAAAGCATTATCATAAAGATCAGCTAATATACATACTGTTTAATTAGAAAGTTGTCTAGATTTATATAATAATAACAATTTTTGATTTTTACTGGTTTTGTGTGTTTTATGCGAGCTTAAAATAATAAAACAAAATTTATTTTTCAAAAAAATCGTAACAATTTGTTGTTGGGATACTCGCAAATAGATGTCGCTACTAAAAGTATTTTGCTTGCAATTTTCAAAATAATCAATGTTTGTACAGGTGTGTATATTATTATATATAAATTTAATGGATAACTTCATTAAATTATACACAAGTATAATACAGTACAGTAATTTACAATAAATAATATTGTCAGTTGCTTCTTTGCATCTCTCAACCACATCATACTCTTTTTTTTGGCATAACGAATAATCATGAACTAGTCTTATTACAGTATTGGCCACACAACGCTTTTACGAAAGTAATAATAAAATAATAATGAAAACAGAAATCATCATCATAATCAATGCAAATAATAAAACAAAAAACGGAAACGCTATCTATACAAATTTGAATACTGCTGAATTATTATTTGCTGGATACAACTAGTAGCTAAGCTGACGACGACAACTTTTTTACGTGTTTGCTTTTGTTTTGTTTTGTTTTCTGATAAGTGATGAGCGCACTTATTACAAAAATATACGTTTTTTCCACTTACAAGTTAAGACCGATACGTATAATTGTCCTTTTTGTGTGATTTTCTGTGTTTGGTGGGTCTGTCTGAGGCATAATATATATATATATATATATATGGGGGGACGAGGGGATATACTCAATATTTACACTACATCTACGATTATTGTCTGTGTATTGCGCGCACGCGAGGATGGCAATAATGGCGACGAAGAAGAACGACACGATCGGTTGCCTCTGCTGCTTAATACTTCGGCTACCTGTTGTCCTCCATCACCACCTGTTTAAACACACGACTGGAGAGTTGCGATTTCACCTCGTGGCTGCCGAGCGATGCCGTGCCATCCTTGGCGATAAACAGTTGCAGGCCGGACGCTATAAAAGTAAAATTACGTTTAGAAGTAATTCATACTTCATATACATATGTGCGTTTCATTCAAAATACATACATATAGGAAATATTCTCAACTTCCCTCATTCCTTTCTTGATTTCCCCCCTTTTATTTCTCTCCCCAATTTTCCTCACTCCTCATTAGTAATGAGACAGAAGAGGAAGTTGAAGGGAGATAAATGAGGAGAATATTTCCTATGAAACATACGATAGATTAACTTACTTTCTGCCGAATCGTCGGCCGGCTCTAAATTTGTGCTCTTGATAATCTCGTCGATTAGATGATCGGGATTCACACGCGTTCCTTCCACCCGGCCGGACGTCACGCCCGTAACACAGCCGCCCACCATCTCACCGCCATCGATACTCGGCTGATGGTGATTCTTCTTGCGGCGTTCGAGCGCAGCCTTCGCCCGATCGAGCGATCCCGTCTCGGAGATGACCAGACTGCTCGAACTCAAATTCCTTTAAACAAAAATTTGATAATAAATCATTAGACATAGAAAATTAATTAATTAATATGTAATAATAAATTCAATATAAAAAATCGTACATGCTGTGCTGCTGTTGCAATCTTTAAATTAAATATAAGCGAATATAATTAATTAATCGATTAGAATAATTAGTTCAGCAAAATGAAATGATTGGAAACAAAAACAAAAAAACAGAACGAAAAGAGAGCGACAACAGTCAACACTAACTGTGTGACGCTGGGCCGGCGTGTAACGACAATGCCGCCGCCACTGTTCGGACAGCAACAATCCGCTGTCGACGACGTCGTCATGGCGCTATTACCGCCGCCGCCGACGAGAAGCAGAAGCTCATGATCGCAGGATGATGAGGTCATTCCTGTAGTAGCTGGTGCTGATGTTGTCATCGTTGGCGTCGCCGCACCATCGACAAAGTACTTGCGATGGATGCCGCTTCTGCGGAAGACAACAAAACAACATAGTTGGAAGGCAATCCAACATACACACCAGTCACACACAAGTATACATGATATACACGATGCAAAAAATTGAAGAGAAAGATTAAGAAAATACCCAATTTTAACAACAATAATAACAATACAATGAATTATGAATTTTAACTAAAATTAATCATCACAACATTGACAAGCAAATACGTACGTAGTTAATTAATTTAATTTGAATGTATATAATTTTTATAAGTTGGAGTCCAATGCCGTGCCTGTAAATTCATCAACAACTTGATTGCCAGTTAATTTTTTTCATGTAAACATGGTTGCAGCACATGTATTAATAGAGGCAACCATGTATACATACTACTTTCATTAATTGATTAATCATTAAACCAGCAAACAATCAAAAAAATATGAAAACAAAAATCAAAAACGATTTGCTGTGCTTACCTGTGTATAGCTGCCGTATCGTTTGAATGCCGCAGCAACTCGCCCCATCCGCCACCGCCACCCCCCATCACCTGTTGCTTCCCCAACGAGCCGAGCGATAGTGTTTTCGGCGAACGCGAGCCACCACCACCACCTCCACCACTACCAGTAGCATTCACCGGCGTCGAGTGATCAAAGTGCGCCAAGCGTCGTTTAGTCAACGGCGTTAAGAACGCGGCAAGATGCTGCAGGAAAAATCGCTGATTTTGTTGATTGTTTGTGGGCGAATGCGTCGGAATGCTATGGTAGTGATGGTGCGGTATCTCAACGTCGCTTTTCGAACGCAACACGACCCCAAATGGATCGCCATTGCTGTGTTGCTGCGGCGTGAAAAACTTATCATCGCTCACGATGCTCGTTTGCGGCGTGTGAAACACATCGCTCTCGTTGTGCTGATGCGGTGTGGCGATGGGGGAGGGACGCGGATGTTCGGCAAACGTGCTCGGAATGCTGACGGTGAGCGCTGCCGCCGATGAGTTTGACGGACCTCCACGGCGTAATGTTGATGAACAACCGGCGGCCGATGTTGTCGCTTTGCTGCTAGAAACACAATCGTAAAGAGAACAAAACGCGCGTGCAAACAAACATAAATCAACAGAATAAAAGAATAACGAGCGTCGCCCAATCAGTATCAAATCAATCAATCAAAACCATCAGCACCGCCACCTATATAATATATATATACATATTTAGCTATAGCATATACTAATAATAATCCTGGCCGAACAATAATAACAAAGAAAGGACGACACAAAACAATTAGCATTTATAGCAGAAAATTCGATGTAATCAAAGCAAATTATATTACCTAATGTGGCCGGCCGAATCGCCCGAACTCGATTGGCGGCTGTGCGTGTGTATGCTACTATAACCGCTCGCCTTCGACATCTGGCTGGTGTTCGATGAGTTGCGAGAATGGCCCGGCGGCTCGCAATGCTGCTGTTGCTGTTGCGACGCTTGTTGTTGTCCAACAGTCATCTCCTCGTTGACGGCAGCGTTCGCCATCGCCAATTCGTTGAGATTCATCATCGCATTATTATTGGCGGCCGGTAACGTTTGACTACTAACGTTCGTATGATTTGTACCACCGGCTGGCAGGTCGCAGTTGTCTAAGGCGAGCGTCACCGGCACGCCGCTTTCGCTCAACATACTATGGCCTTTCACTAAATCTACAACAAAAACATATAAATATATAATTAAAATCATTAAATGTATATTGAGTTGCATAGCATAAATATGAAATAAATAAATCTGTTTTTTGCCGAGATGAATGGAGAAGCAAGCGGTGGATTGATGGATTTTTAGAAAGCGCGCGAGCGCAAAGGCAAGCAGGCAGCGAGAACGCCCGCGTCTGCTCTTAGTTTTCGCTGATGAAGGGAGAAATGGGTCATAGCCTTGAACCAGTTTTCGCGTGCGCTTCCGCACACATACGCATACAACCTTGACCCAAATCGCAAATTGCACGATAAGATTCAAGGCGAATCTGCTGGAAAATCATTTCTTCTTCGAGGGGATGAAAAATAAATTTTGTAAGAGACGTACTCATACATAACTACACCTCTGAATTATAGATTTTAATAAGTAGGAATTTTATGTAATTTCAGCATGATTTCTGGGTGCAATTCAACGATAATAAATAAAAAAATATTCACTGCTTGATAAAAATCGATTCTTCTACGGGAGGAAAAGTAAATTTGTATAGTAGACGTAAGTACATACAACTGTACATCCTGGGATTTTACGTAATTTCATCATAAACCGAGATGATTTTCAGGCGAAATTCAACGCAAATAAATAAAAAACTGACATTTTATATTAAATATTCACTGGATGGAACAATAAGGAATGTAGGCAACCATGTGTGCATCACTTTGAGCTATTCGATCATAAACTGCAAAGATTTGGAAATATTTAGTCTAAGAATGGAGTTTGATCAATAGAGATTACGTAATTTTATCATAAACTGCAAAGATTTTCGAACAAAATTCATAGTTAATGAAAGAAACTAGTATAGTATTTTATATTAAATATTCACTAGATGGAATAATATCGATTCTAGGCAACCATGTGTGCTTCATTTTGAGCTACCCGATCATAAACAATAAAAATTTAGAATTTTGTCTAAGAATGGATTTCATCACAAACTGCAGATTTTCACGCGAAATTTAAAAAAACTGATATTTTATCGAATCTAGGCAACCATGTGTGCACCACTTTCAAGTACTAAATACATTTTAAAGTTAGTTTAAGTAACCACGTATACATATATAACACTTTATGACCTACCGGAAGAAAGAAGTGGAGTGCGTTTTTTCGGAAGCGATCCGAAACCGGAACTGCCGCTCGCAATCGAGCCGGCCAACGAGCCAGACGAAATTTCGTCGAGCATACGCGGCTCCACCGAGATCGCATCGTCGGTGGTAGGAACTGGCTTGTGCGACGGTGATGGACTGCAAGAAATTTATAATATTAAATATACATATTTGTTTGTTGCAACAACAACGTACGCTTTGAATAATATATCGCCCGAGAGCATATTCATTCGTATCGTAATCTTGAGAATGCTATTGTCCTGCCGATGCCGCGCATCATAGCCCTCAAGCAGCGCCCTCTTGCATGTCATACCCGAGCCGGCATATTCGGCGAGATTCAGATCGACGAAGCCGAGCTTGGTGAACGAACGGCCGCCCTTGCACTCCTTCCGCACCGAGATACGCAACACGCAACGCTCCAGGACGCCGGTGGAGGCGTTCGCCAACATCTTGCACGGGAAACTGTACTGTTTGCCCCACTTCACCACATGATCCTTCACCTCTTGCCTGAAAAATTAAGTTAATTAACAAAGTGTATATTTGGTTGCATAAGAAACACACCATAGTACACTTAATAAATTAGTAACAATAAATGTATATTTGCTTGCATAAATTTAAAACAACATTTTACTTAAAAAGTCATAACGTGTATAATGCTTATTTAATTGTTTAATCATCGCTTGTTTGTTCTTTTTATTACCATTTAATTAAATTATGCATTTATGTGTGTGTACGAGTGTGTAAATCTAATTAAAACAACAACATTTTCGTCGTCATCAACAAATGCAAATAGAAAAAAAAGAGTAAATGCTATCTTATCTTTATAGGCAACCAATCATGCTACAATAAAAATGTTGGTGATATGCAATCCAAGTCAC